>CAJVPY010005058.1:0-11886 GCA_910591965.1 Dentiscutata erythropus
AATTGACAAAAACAAAGATCTTCAGAAAATCAATTTTTATGTTGTAAATCTTATAATAAATCATAAGAAAATACAAACTTTAAGTAGCTATATTGCAAAATTTTATTAACACAACTACTTTTGTGTCTTAAGTGAAAAATGATCCTAATATTATTTAAAATTGATTTATATAAAAAAACATCTTTTGAAAAAATTGTCAATTTCGTCCTTTTTTGCAGCACCTAGCCCATATTGTTTGCCGCCATTGTGTTCATATCTCATACCACCCTTTGGGGTGCTGCCATAACACAATTCGTATATCAAGCACAACCTTCCTAATTAGTTTTCCATTATGTACTCTTGCCCTTGTATTGGTTCACAATGACCCCGATACTCGCATGTCAACTGTCTTCTTACCCGGATTCTCTATTGGTCCCTCCCTTATTTCCAGCTGGCAATCTGGTAGGTATCTAAAGGACACCCTCCCCTTGGTCCAAACTTTCAGAGTATATGGCCTTTTCCTCCAGTGCATCTAAACTGGCGGTTTGGCTGGTATGTCCCCCCACTAAAGGACCTGGTCGCTCGGTTCTCCAATCTTGGGCCCTGGTTCGAATTCAGCCTTCATGTAGTATCATCAAAGATCACTGCTACTTCCAAACTCAGGACTTCCCAAATGGGCTTCTTGTATAGTAAAGGCAATTCCTAAAATTTACATAATCATGGACTTATCAAGTGTTTGCACCACCCTAGACCGGTTTGCATTCTTTTGTAATTTTCAGGTTTTCCCAGTTGTACAAACACTAGCAGATCTCCCAGGATCACTCCCTGGTACAACTTGAGTTACAGATTCTCAATTCAAGATCCAATCATGATATACAGATTACTGCAACACAGGCCTATTTTTCAAAATCGTCAACCATGGGATTCGAACTCTAGACCTGCCACTTGGAGAGGGTGACAACTAGACCACTTCACTAAGTGCCACATCTCCATTATTATAAATTTTTTTTTTTTCTTCAATTCTTTGACAGTCTTGCCAGTGCTCAATTTATTTAAGACTATATTTAGGTCCATTATTATAAATTATTATAAGGTACAATTTTAATAATTGTATTAATATTGTTAAAATGATCTTAACTTTATTGAAAAAAAATAGCTAGTTTCTGTAAAGTTAGTGGGCCATGAAACAGAAGTTGAGTAGCCAGGGAAAGTTGAATGTATATAAGTAATTAGAGGGTCATAGTAGATTCACCAGAGCAAAGAGGTAATGGTCTCTCCTTGATCAATACCTGGTATGGTGATGTCAAACCAAAATTGGTTATGACTTCATTCTGGCGATTAGTGAATAAGTTTAGAGAATATTAATAATAGATTGAGGAAGAAAGAGACAGTAAAGAGAATGTTTAAAGAGGTCAAAGTTAACAAAGTCATAGACTTTATTCATATCTTGAAATAAAAGCCAGATCTCTTTGTAGTTGCAATTAGCATCTTCAATTAGGTTATTGAGAATATGAATAGGGATAGATATGCTGTTGCCAGGTAGAGCTACGTAATTAAAGGGTGAAAAGATAGGATATTGAGAAAAGACTTAGTTGAGTCTGTTAGTTAGTATTTTGATGTAGATTTTTCTCACATGCTCAATTAAACTAATTGGGTGGGTGAGATTAAGATTTCTATCAAAAGCATTGTTTTTGGGTATGGAGAGATTCTGCCATGTTTTTATAGCTTGGATATAGAGTTTTCAGAAAGGCAGCAATTAAAAAGAACAGTAAGAGTATTAATGCAGTAATGACTGAGATGTTTAATCATTTCATAGCTAATACCTGTAGGTCTACAGGCTTTCCCATTAGGGAGCTTAGAGATAGTTTGAAGAATTTCATCAATAGTAATGAGTTGTATGAGTGAACTATACCAGTTTGGATTAATATGAGAAAGTAGTTGGTATTGTTGTTGCCAGAAATTATTAAAGAGAGTTGAGTTGATGGGTTTGTGTGCAGTCCAATTGTCAAAGTGTGTTTGTATATGCTGTTTAATTATAGTTGGATCAGTTATAAGTTAGTTGGATAGCTTGATATTGGTAAAGTGAACAGGAGGCTGATATCAATTGAGTATGCTATTAATAGCTTGAGTGGGCTTGGATACAAGTGTTTTACATCTTCTTTTTGAAGCCTGATTGATTTGATGTCTAAGGTGAAGAGAGTGTTCAATATGATAGGCATGGTAGACTTGTTTCCATATAGTGTAAGCATGTTGTAGCCATGGTTGAACAATAATAGAATCAAGTGAGTTAAGTAATTGAAGATTGCATTTTGTGTATGTGTTAATGGTTGTGATAAGTAGGTCAATATCTGAGAGGCATAAGTTAGAGTAGTTACTACTATTTTTGTAAAAGATTTTAATTAGGTGGCCAAGTTTCTTAAGACCGAGATAGAATACCGTACATTTAGAGCTATATTGGTAATTGTAACTACGTTTATGTGATATTTTGTTAGAAATTGTTTTAATCGCAGCCTGTATTATACAGTGCTGGAGCTTATGTCAAGAAGTATTAATACTCTCAAAACCATTAAGAGTAAGAGAGATATTACTTCTTCTAATTAATTGTGTAGTAAGCTCAGAGAATTTAGTCTATTGATCATTGGAGGTAGCTTTATAATCAAAGATTCTATGAATAATATTAGTATGACGGCAGGAAGGTTTGCTATAAGCGTTAGGAAAGGTCCATGAGGTTGAGAGAATAAGGTGATTACTAAGGGTGCTGGTTTTGCTATTATCAAGATTGTAGTTGAGAAAAAATTGTATATTAAAAGTATTTGTTCAGATGTAGTCAATTTTACTAGATTGTATTCTATTAGACCAGGTAGGGTGTGTAAGATTAAAATGTGCTCCAATATCGAACATATTAGAACAATATAAAAAGTTAATGAGTTTGAACTTAGAAGAAGAGCTAAAAGTAGTGTCTTGTATATTGAAATCACCCAAAATAATAGGTTGTAAGTTATACTGTTGAGCTTGTGTAATCCAGTTGATAACTATGTTTTAAGTAAGATTATGTCTAGTAGAATCTGTTGAAAAGAGATAGACAAAGATTATTTGAAGTTTAATATTACTTTTAAAGAATAGGTCTAGTGTGATAGCTCCACCAGGATGTGTTAGACAGCTATAGATATGGGGCTTAAAATGGTTGTGAACCATAATAGCTATTTTTTCCATAGAGCTGTCAGAGTTGGCCCAGTAGTAGGCAAAAAGATTATTATTGCAAAAAGAGAGTTTGGTTTTGTTTGAAATCTTGGTTTCAGTAATACTGACAATAAAAATGTTGTGATTAATACAATAGTCTTGCTAGAATTGCCTCTTAAAGGCAACATTAAAGCCTCTGACATTGTGGGTAGCAATGGTGAGGTGTAGATTATAAGAGCTAGATTGGATATGTTGAATAGATGAGCTGCTGTAGAAAACAAGTAGATCTTATAGAGGATTTATAGTAGACAAAATACTGTTGAGGAGAAAGTGTAATATAGCCTGGTAGAATAGTATTAGTAATATTAAGATAGATATAAGTCTTAAGGATTATGATATTGACAGAGATTTTGTATAGTTGAAAGAAGTGATTTGTAAGGAGGTGTTGTAAGAATGATTTGAGAGTTTGAGGTGATGAAAGGAGAGGAAGGTTATATTTGTAAAGAAATTTATTAAAGCATGTCTCCTCAATAGAGTGGGGTGTATTGGTAATTGAGGAGAAAGAGATGTCTTCTACAAAATCGCTCACCATATACCCAGTTTTCACAGCTGTGCAAGAAGCCAGGGTCTGCTCTGTATGCTGAGTCTGACCGTCATTTATTGGCTTTTCCACATAAATAGGCTTTCCTGCTCGCCTACTTATATTATTCTCTTCTGAAAATGGTCCACAAAATATGGAGGACATTATTATTTCAGAAGTGGTAGTTGCTTCTATATTTTTTGTAGAAGATCTAATTAAAAAGATTGATTGTTTTTAAGAGTCTGTTTAGGTTCTTGGGTGTTTAAAGGTTTTTGGTAAAAATAGCTAAGAAAAAGTAAGTCAGTAAAGGTAGGTTTGGTGATATTATAGTATTCAATAATGAGTTGTTTAGCCAGTGACAAGAACTCTTTATTGTATTTGGAACAAATTTGAAAAAATGATTTTTAAGTATTTTAAAATAGGAGATAACTCTGCCAATGAATGTAGCATTTGTAGTTGATCTAATAAGTTTATAAATAGTTGCATTATAGGAAAGGTTAAGGATGTTGTTATTTTTAGCTGCTGCTTTGAGGTATGCATTAAAGTAGGAGTAGAAATAAAAAGTGTTGTGATTAATATTAGGTTCAGCATTATTGTTTTTAATATAAAAATTTTCTGCTTGGTTTGCTAAGTCAGAGAAAGTTTAAGTAGGAAAAGATTTGGAGAAAGTAGCAGGGTAAGTTCCATCTTTCGTAAAGATTATAAAGTCTAATATAGGTTGATTAATAGGGGAGAATTGGTTTAGGGGTGGCTGATACTTTGAGGACCACTCGGACCTGGTTACTCAGATCTTTAATGTCATATCCTCAGATCTTTGACATACATCCAACTAGCTTTATTAGATAAATTGTTTTATGTTTACATTATATAAATAGTAAAATAATATAAAAAAGAAATAAAGTTTGTTTACATAATAAAAGAAAATGTTTTTAAGTAGAGTAAGTGCATATAAGTTTGGTAAAAACAGAAAATGAAAAGAAAAAAGAATAATATATAATTTAAAAAGAAAGATGAATGAAAAATAAAGAAGTGTAAGGAGAAGTATAGATAAAAAGAATTAAAAGATATAAAAATAGAAAAATATTTGTATTGTAATTAATAAATAAAAATAAAAAATGAACGTTCAGGATTTGTAGTCAGTTCCTATCATCACAGTGTACCGGGTTTGATATTCAACCAGTGAAATTGAACATACAACCCTAGCAGATAATACGCCCAATTCACTATACTACAAGGGGTATTTAGTAAAATTTTAAAATAGTACATTTTTTAAAGATCTGTTTGTTATTAATTGTCCGATAGATTTAGTTAATTTGTCCTCGTGATTTGATAATCATTATATTAAATATAAATTAAGGTTTGTGCTACAAATAGACTTATGAAAATTAAGGGTTGTTTGAGATGGATAAGATTGGTATTAAGATGAAAGAAAAGAAAAAACATAGTTATTTGAAAAGTTGTCAAAAGCATGCTTATAACTAAAGACTTTTGTCTCAACAAAAAGTAACTAAGGCTACAAGTAGTACTGAGAATATGTTGAGCAAAAACTTTATCAAAAAGTAGTTGAGGTTAGAGATGATGTTGTAGAGGAGCCAACTAATGATAGTTCATGTCAAGTTACTAATAGTGGTTTTTCCAAAAAAGAGTGATAAGTAGAGTTATAGTAATAATAAAATAAATTTAAAATTTGATAAATAGTAGAAGAGATAAAAATAAAAAGATACTAATAAAATATTTAATATCTAGTTTACGAAATGAGAATAGAAGTTTGAAAGAGAGACTTGAGGCATTAGAAATTCAATTAAGAGAGAAGGAATTAAATCAAGCAATAGTAA
This sequence comes from Dentiscutata erythropus, assembly GCA_910591965.1. Lineage (NCBI taxonomy): Eukaryota > Fungi > Glomeromycota > Glomeromycetes > Diversisporales > Gigasporaceae > Dentiscutata > Dentiscutata erythropus. Next base: position 5,575 of record CAJVPY010005058.1, read on the forward strand.
ATTTGAAAAAGGATATAAAGTATAATCATTTGTATAAGCAAAAGGAGAAGTTGGTACAAAAGATAGAGTTATTACAAAGATATTATTTTAAGAAGGGTTATGTCATTGGTTTTAAAGATAGTAGTTATAAAGGTGTAAGTGAAAGTAGTTATGAAGTAGAATAAAAAAAAAGTTAATATATTTGTATTAAGTTAGTTTTGCAATTGAAATTTAATAAACTATAGTATAAAGTTAAAGTTATTAATTGAAGTAAAAGAGTATATTGTAACTATAGATAAATTGTTTTTAAATAAGTAATATTGATTTAATAGGTGAAGAGAAGTAGATAGAATATTGATCAGGAGAAAGTATGTGATGACCAAGAAGAGTTTGTTCATACATATCAAGATATATATGTGTTTCAAGTGTAATAATATTGACTGATATTTTGTAAGGTTTAAAAAATGAATGTTTTAAGAGATGATAAAGGAATGATTTAAGTGTTTGTAAAGAAGAAAGCAAAGGAAGGTTATATTTAGTAAGAAATTTGTTAAAGCAAGTCTTCTCAATAGGGTAAAATAAATTGGTAATTGAGGAGAGTAAAGAGTCTTCTACAAAATTGCTTGCTATATGCCCGGTTTTTATAGCTATGCAAGAAACCAGAGTCTGCTTTGTGTGCTGAGTCTGACTATTATTTATTAGGTTTTCTTTAATTAAATATATATATATATATATTCTTTAGCCTTTTGTTTAAAGTTTTAGCTCTTTATTATAAGTAAAAGGCTGAAAATCTTCTACTAAAGTTAGTCTATTCTTTATTATGTTCTTTAAGTTAAATAATTGACTCACTCCAAGCAATAATATAATTGGTTAAAATAGACTTTTAAAGATTGAAAGGAGTTTACTAAATAAAGGTCTCTTCTAGTTCTAAATAAAGTTGTAGAAGAGGTTTTTCTAGTTCTAATAGAGGTTAGATCATTAAAATTGGCTTGGTGGATCCCAAAATAATTGGGATCAAGAAGAAATACAGGAATCTGCAAATTTACTATTACACAAAGTATTATAGTACTATAATACTTTGTATAATAGTAAATTTGCAGATTCTTGTATTTTTTTCTTTAACCCCAAGTATCTTGGGATCCACAAGCCAATTTTAATGACCTAACTTCTATTAGAACCAAAAAAACTTTCTCTACAACTTTACTTAGAACTGGAAGAGACTTTTACTTAGTAAACCCCTCTTTAATCTTTAAAAGTTTATTTTAACCAATCATATTATTACAAGAATTAAATTAGTTATTTGATTTAAAGAATATAGTAAAAAATTGATCAACTTTAGTAGAAGAATTTCAGCCCTCTACATATAAATTAAGAGCTAAAACTTTAAACAAAAGAGTATTAAATACTAAAAAATATATATTTAAAATTTAAAAAAGATTTATATGTATGTTTTTAAATAAATTTAATTTAAATAATTTTTTGTATAAATTTATATATAAAATTGAGTAAGTCAACTCATTTGATTTATATGTAATAACATTTGAAACTCTTGTAAAAAGACATGTCTCTTGACTGTTAAGAGCTAAAACTTTAAACAAGAAAGTATTAAATGCTAAAAAATATATATTTAAAATTTAAAGAAAGATTTATATATATGTTTTTAAATAAATTTAATTTAAATAATTTTTTTGTATAAATTTACATATAAAATTGGGTGAGTTAACTTATTTGATTATATGTAATGACATTTGAAACTTCTGTAAAAGGACATATTCTTTGACTATTAAAAGATTAATAGCAAATAATTTTTGATTCAATAATCTGATTTGAATTAAACAACTACCAAAGTATTCATCTCAATGAGATAATTCTAATAAGCCCAAAATTGTTAAAATCTAATTATAAGTTTCTAAAATTATTAAAGATTTGTGTTACTTCATGTGTTTAAAAATTGATTAAATTTAATATCTGAGTGAAAAACTATTAGTGATCTTGGGTTTTGTAACTAGATTTGGATATTTATAGACTTATTAGAATTATCTCATTGAGATAAGCACTCTGGTAGTCATTTCATCCAAATTGAAACACTGGATTAAAGGTTATTTACTATTAAATATTTCAAATTTTTTAATAGTATTTCAATAAGTTACAACTATATATTGTGGTAAAATTTACTAAAAACTATCAAGCTTTAGCAAACTTTAAAGTTATGAGTATCGAGTGGACTATCTTTTATTTAAAGAGAATAATAGAAAAAAAGAAAAATAAACAATTTGTATAATAGAATTTAAATTCAATAGCCTTTTAAGTACTATAAGAAGTTATCAATAGGTGATAAGATTAGGAGATTAAACCTATTGATTAGTTTGTACAGGTTAAGCTTAGTAATTACTTGCCCTTTACAAGAATATATTAGCTACTAAAACTTAGAAATATCCTAAGATATAATCAGAGAAAGAAGTACTAACAATCAGACTATCAATAGCTATGTGTAGCCTTTAAATTCTAAATAATATAAGCTAGTATTTTGCCAAAATACTATTTCTAAAACCAGCTTTCACTTTATATTATTTCAAGAAAGAAAAAGAATTTATTAAAAGAAAAGATAAAAAATATAAAACAAACAAAAAAAAGAAATAATTTTAATAATATTATTAAGATAAGAATAGATAAGTATGATTTTATTAAAGAAAATTAAAGTAGCAAGAGAATTGCCTTTTAGAAAGACAAAAGGCTATCCTTTTTATAGCTTTTTAGCTTAATATTTCATTGGTTTTAGAGCTACCATGTGTTGCAGCAATATTTTAGACTATCCAAAACGTATGTAAGACCTTGGCAACTTGGAAATTCCAAGTAGAATTGCTTGCAACACCAATAAAGCCTGCTAAGCAATACCAAGTAGAATGCCGAGTTAAATTATTTTTAGCAATACTTGACACTGCATTACTCAATAACTTACATATTAACTAAAAATAAAATACATATTATTGTATAGCTCATATAATGATCTACAAGGCTAATTGTAGTATTTTGATCTTTAGAAGTCTCCTTGAATGTGTTGTTCTATGACTAACTAAAAATAACTATAATAAAATATAAGAAAAAATCAAATACTCAAAATAATAATAAAGAATAATAAGAAACTTATATAAACTAATAAAATATAATAATAATAACTATAAAAAAGAAAGAGAAAGAAAATTCTATTACAATATTATATCAAACACTCATTGGTCTATAGGTATTGTTACAATGCTATGGCCTTTTTGATCATCACATAGCAAGATAACAAGGTTACCTGGTGCAGAGACCCTACTATTGGGGTGTACATAGGGTAGAAGTGGGGTGTACTCTAACTTTCACTAGCAGGAGGCAATGGTTTGGCATTGGGTTAGTATTTAAGTTAATACTTTATTTATTATAGATCAAAGAGAATAACCTCACCTACTAGAATTATTCTAAAGAGAGTATATTACTTTATACAAGATAAAAGATAGGGCTAGATTCTATAAGAGGATAAGGAACTCTCTAACTTGAGTAGAAGGGGCAAAGGTAACTTTTTTATATATAAAAGATGTAATAGCTAGATCATGTAAAAGGCAGTTAAAGACACTTGTATAAAGGCACTTAGAGGCACTTGTACAGAGACACTTGGAGATACTCATACAGAGGCACCTGGAGGTACTAAAGATGGGCAAAATAATACTTTTGCTTACTATGCATGTGCATAACATGCTGCATGCATACATGCATACATGCATGTTATATGCAGCATAGTTAAAATTATAACAAACACCTTTAGACCAGATTCATGGAAAATTGCAAAAAACCAAATTTTTAATTTATAAATAATTTATAATAGTTATAATGGATAATAATAAAAAAAGCTATATAACAGAATTTCTTTTAAGCCAAATTTCTGTTATATAGATAGTTGATTGTAAATGAGAAATGAATAGTTAAATACTTAGTGATCATTATATTTACAGGTTAGATCAATTATAGTTGGCAGTTAAATTACTGAATTATAGCATTTTTAACTATGGTATTACCATAGTATTTAATTGCCATAAATATTACATACCGTAAAACTGTAAAATCATAACTAGTACTTTAATACTGTGATACTGTATTATAGTATAATATAATAATACTATAATATTATAAAACCAGGAATGGATATAAATATAATGCCACTAACACTTAACAAGGTAAAGTCTCACACTTATGCAGTGAGCCAGATAAGAGTGATTTTTTGAAGAGTGAAAGATTTGAAATTTTGCATTTATTTAATGATAAATAATTATACAGTATTAACATAGTAAGCATATTGTAAATGCTCTGCATATATGTAATATTAAGCATACTATAAGAGCACAGAAATTGATAATAAAAGAAAATACTAAGCATGCATATACGGACAGTGCATTATACAGCATATAATGCTATATGTATAAAAAAAAAACATGGATCCCATGAAACACTACTCATATTAATATTATATGTCATTTATTGATCTTGTCAATTCAGAATCAACATGTATTGTTTTTGAATTTTCACTGATTAATGAATAATCTATTGGGGTGCATGGTATACTCTGTAAATGCAATCAATTTTATTAATAGTTTTTTTATACAAGTAATAATATTAGAATTTTTGGTTTGATAGTTTTGGATAAATTTTGCAATGTCTCTACAAACAAAGCTATAGAGCAAATTCTTTTTTCTTTTTACTTTTTTTTTTAAGAAAACAAAATTCATAGTATGTTTAAACTTTTTATATTTAATAAAAGAACTAGCTCTATAACTTTATTTGTAGAAACGTAATACTGGTCTAATTTTATCCAAAACTATCAAACCGTTAGGTTGTGTATCTATTTAAAATTTTAATAATTATTGTCATGGCTGATGCTAAATTTGGTGCTTAATTTTAAATATAAGCCCTGCTAAAATCCACATATATATACATGTGTACCTAAATTATTTTTGGCCTGCCGTAAATAAAAATTACTGAAAATATTTTAGGCGCCTAAACCGTAAAAAATATTGGCTCCTAAAATATTTTTGGCTGCCTAAAATATTTCCGGCTGCCTAAAGTAATTTCGGCTGCCTAAAATAATTTTGGCTGCCTAAAATAGTACAGCTGTTTTCATAAATTCTGGGACACTCTAAAAAAATTTGCCGAAGTTTATTTGGCTGAATTCTTTAAGTTATTGATTTCGGTATGATTAGTGCGTGATCAATATATAAAAAAATTATTGAGTTCCTATTACAGCAACGTCAACTCTTTCAACACTTTATTAAAATTTTTTTTGCCTTATCCAATATGTACAATACAAAAATTTATGCCAAAAAAAAACTGTTCTTATCAATTAATAGATCTTCACTAAAAAAATTTTGAACATAAGTTGGACTTTCTTAATAGATATATAAACAGCTTTGAATTTAAATGATCTATAAATAAAACCAAAATTTTTATTTAAAATTCATTTTGATGAATCTTTTGAAATATACTGTATCTATACAAAATCATAAAAAAAAAAAAATCGAAAATTTGCCTTTTTTAATATGTAACACTCCGAGTAGGCACTAAAAAAAAATAATAAAAGGTTAAATACGATCAGGGGCTGTAAAAAAATGCAACTCAAATTGAAATCAAAGATTAAAAATTTATTAATATTTGCCGATGATGTCTTAATAATTATAATAAAGTTCAAAGTATATAATGTTTATTTAAAATGATGGTAATTCATCAACACAGCCAAATCTTTGAAATTGTTTGAGAACTTGACCATAGAAAACCTGTTAACACCCAAATTTTTAGCAATTACTCTAACTGAAGCCTTCTAAGTTCTTTTAACTATTTTCCAATGAATATGTTTTGAAAAATAATAATAACAAACACATATGTATTATGAATTTATATATGTGTAGAAAGTTAGTTAAAATCTGGATATCTGGTTTGATCTCAGTTTAATTTTATAAGTAATCTTTGTTATTTAGATAGCAAAAGTTTGATATTATTTGATAAAGATCATGTGAACTGATTTCAGCCCATTGGATTTGCAGCCATCGAATTTTTAAAGTAATAAAACCTTACGATAAAGTTAGGGTTATAACTTATTTTACTACATTGAAGTTGGTTTGATAGAGAGTTATTGTTAGAAGAGATCTGATTGGTATATCTACAATGATCTTTTATAAATCTACTGGGGTAGCTCATAATATTATTTTTTTTTTTTGGTATTAAGGTGAGACTTGCTTGTATCTTTATTGATTAATTTATATAAGTAATTACATATCAACTATATAAAGACTTAATTTGTATAATAAC
>CAJVPY010005059.1:0-11884 GCA_910591965.1 Dentiscutata erythropus
GGTTTAAATGGGTACCCCCCTAGTTGGGGTGCAGGTACGGCAGATAGTGTAGAACCTTCGGGCGGACTACTTAAATATGCACTCAAAAGGTGCACGTGTGGCTTAATATACCATCATTGTAATTATATATAAAACTTCGTCTATACTCTAATAAAAAGTTTCCCAGACCAAAAAGGTTATCTTAATACCAAAAAAAATAAAAAATAAAAAAATAATAATATTTCTATTTCAATAGAGACCCAAATATAATTTATGTCTTGTTGAGATATTATACTAATATCTTTGTTTAATACAATTAAAAGTACTGCAGTGAAGATTTGTAGTCTTTCTAGTCTTCAGTTGTGGCTTTTTTGTAAAAAACTTTTAAATGAAATTTTTTGGCCTTAGTAGTATTATGAGCCTGGTTCTGTAGATTACTTTTACTATTCAAGTTAACTAAAGTTGTGTTGTGTTGCTTTCTGTTATACAGTCATATCTAGAATTTCTGCTTTATATAGACTTTTCACTACATCTTCGAAAATCTAAATTTGGTTGATCCGTGTGGCTGTGTTACTATTTGTCTATGTATAAGCTTGTGTCTCAAGATTTAAATAATGAAAGATATCTACAAATTTCTAACTTAACATCCATTCATATAGTGGAAGTTTTTTGTGTATAACTCTGCTACTAAGGCTCTGTTTATTGAGTTCTGGTGTTGTTATGTGATTGAAATCTCCCATAACTATTATCTCGAAATTTGCTGCTCTGTTAAGATATATTTCTTCAACTTGTTGATTAATTAGATCAATTTGATTTTTGTTATTTGGTGAAAAGTATACAATTAATACCACTAGTTTTAAGTGCTTTAATATTATATGAAACTTTAATAAATATTCATTGTGTCTTTTAATATTTCCTGTATATTTGTGAATTCTTTTTCTGATAAGGACACCTACTCCTGATCCTTTCTTTTTGTTAGGGCATAAGCTTGACCAATAACTTTTAAATGGGCTCTCAGATGTAAGAATAAATTGACCTTCTCTTTCTGATATATTTGTTTCTATTTCTTTTTCTTTTGCCCAATCTACTAAATATAAGAGCCTATGATTGTTTGATTTAAGTCCATTGATATTATAGATACTAACTTTAATTCACAGTCTAGAGCATTTGTAGTTATCTTAAGTAGTATTTGCTCTATCAAGCTATTTTGCTTGTTTAGTTTCATTGATGTGCCTGTAGTGCCTTTTAGAAGAGATTGGGGCTTAAAGCCCCCTGTTTTTCTTCAATCTTTTGAAGTCTGTTTAGGATCTGCTCCAGAATACTGCTTTGAAGTTCCAAGATATTAGAGGTGCTATTTCTTATTTCTTTTCTCTTAGTTGTTTTCTTTTGTGTTACCTAATTCTATTTTATTTGCACTAGTTGCTGCTTGATTCAATAAGTAATTCTGTCTATATACTCTATTGTTTTCTATTGTTCTGAGTGGCTTTCTTGTGTTATTATGAGATCTAAAGTTGTCGCTCATATATCTTCTTTGTCTACTGTTGTTGTTACTAGGTGATCTTCTTCTTTTAAAACTTTGTTTATAATATACTTCTTGATTTTTAAAGTGTAGACTATCGTAACTTTCACTTACATTAATTATGTTTTGGTTTTCTTTAGTACTAGTATCTTTAGTTGATATATAACACTCATTTCCACTCCACTCTAATCTATTGTGAAAGTAATATAGTACTGATGCCTTTGCTGTTTTGAGATCTTCTAATGATACGAAGTAGACCAGAGCATTCCCACTTGGATTATTATTTTTATTGGTGAGCTTAAACACTATCTTGGCTTTGAACCTTCTTAGTTGTCTAAGCAGAACTGATTCAAGAACTAAATTCGGAATGTTTCTAAGTATTAATCTGTATTCTTTTCTTTTTTCTAATTCTTTGGCATCAAATCTATTTACTGTAATTCTGCTTGTTTTTCTTTCTTCAAAATGTATAGCCCATGCATTTTGCAGATTTAGCTTTTGTTCTTCACTTCTACAATTAATCTTTATATATGCTGCTACTGATCTTTTCAATGTGCGCCATTCTAATAATTCTACTCTTCTATATTGATTAAAACATCTTTTGATTCTTGCTAAGTTTACTCCAAAAGGTAAATCTCAAATTGTAGAGTATAACTAAATTTCTCCTCTTTTTATAATATTCAGTTTTATTTAATAGGTTTTTATTATGAGACAATATATTTCTAGGTGCCTATATTGAGCTATATATATCTTTTCTTTCTTGAGCTTCTTTTTTAAAATTAAGTTAATTTTCTACATTTTGCTTTATATTAGTAGTTTTGTCTCTATATCCATATTGTTGAAACTTTTAGCTAGAGATATTAGTTTTGCTGTATCCTCTGTACCATGATTTGGTGTTCCACTTTCTGAGAAGATTAATGAAAATTTATAGTCCTTATTTGAGTCATGACATTGCATTAGCAATTCCTTATCATTTTCATTGAAGTTTAATTCTGCATTTTTAATATAATTTGTTTCTTTCTTTTTTGAACCTGTGCTGCTTTGTACATCTTCATTATGTATTCTTTTTCCAAGCACTGAGACTGAAGATTCTATGTCTAAATTTATTTTTACAGATTGGTCTATAGCTTGAATAGAAATGGTTTCTATTTGGACTTTATTTATAAGTTGTACTTCTACCTTTGAAATTTCTTTTCCATTACATCTTTTGTCTTGAACCCATTTATAGCTGTCTAGTAGCTCTTGTATAATACCAATTTGTTCTGGGTGTGATACTCCTATGAAACTTGCTATATTTTTGTCTATCTTGAGGGTTAACAATTTTTGTTCTTTATAAATTTTCTCAATTTGCTTTTCTGAATTGTTGTAAAAATTCTTTAAATCTGCTATTCTAGTCATTTTTATCTTGCAATCTCTATGGTTTACTACACGTCTTGTTTGTGTTGTTTGTTTGTCTACTTTACTTGTCGCTTTGTTTGTTTGTTTATACTAAAAAAAACATATATCACTGTTTGTTGTTGCATTTACTAATTTCCCCCAAGTTTCTATTAGCTATTAGTAAATCGCGTCTCTGAATGGATGCAATCGATGCCACTCATTAATGTGATACAGTATTACAGTATTACGGTATTACCGCATCACTGTTTTTTGAAATAGATCAAAATTCTGTTTAACTGCCAAGTTTTTTTTTTGAACTTATGACTGGTTACGTCTGAGTAATGATAATTTTGACAATATAGCTAGATCGAAATAGCCCAGCGGCAGCTTTTATATAGTTATTACTTACCTACTAAATACTAATTTGCTAATACAGTAAAGCCTCTCTATAAGTGCATGCTTTTAGGACCAAGCTTTAACAATGTGCACTTAGAGATCAATAAGAAAAAGTGTATTTATAGGGGCATGTATATATTTGGGCCAGAACTTGAGCATATATTTAGAGAGAGTGTACACTTATGGAGGTTTTACTGTATATTATCGCTTATAAAAAAAGAAAAAAATCCAAAAGTTTAATTTTTATATTTAATTTTTTTTTACTAAATTAATTAAGCTTGAGATATTTTAAAGATCTAGATAACCCTATTGAGAAATACTTAATTTACGATTCTTTAGTAGTCTTTCACTTTTAGCTTGTAAATTATCAGCAATTTTAATTTTCTTGTTTGGTTGATCCTGGCAGTTCCCTATTTATAGAAAATATAATAAGTTCGAACAACTGTAATAGCATAATATCGAGAAAGTTGCTTGATACAAAATATTCTTTGTTCTGGTGGCATTGTTTCCAAGAGTTCTCCCAAATAATAAGCATACTATAATAATACTTTTCGATTTTCCATTCTATTGGATTGAAGAAGGTACTGGTATATAGCTAAAGTCTGAACTTGATAATCTTGTAATGTATCATAGGGAACAATAATTGGGTTACTATTTTGAGCATTATTATTAAAGAATGCCAATTCGGCTATAACTGTATCATAAAGGTTTGCTATAGTAAGTAAAATCGAAGATTATTTTGCTATATTTTTGTTATATATAACAAGATAATAAATAACTTTTTAAAAAACTGAAGAAAAGCAAGCAAGGTATTTAATAGTTTTTTTTTTTGAACCATCAAATTAATAGACGCGGGATAATGAATTTAGCCATTTTTGGTTAAATTTATGATTTCTATATGTATTCAGATATGAGTTAATTTATTATAGTAATTTTCATTATATTTATTACATCGCATTTTTTAATTTATGTAAATTATATTCTAACTCTATTCGTTAATAATATGCTAAGCAAAAGAACCTGGCCTGGGTTGAGTTCTGATTTTCTATTTGATATGATATAATACTAGTAAAACAAAATAAATTCTAATTTCTTGTAATGAAATACTTAGAATTGGCCCAATTGTTGACTGATGATATTTTCTTTAATTACAGTATTATATCAATTAGTGATTGCACCAATTGGAGACGTTAAAGATTAAACATTTGGTATGTCTATTTTTATTGGTTTGTCTCAAAAATATTTTTGAATATATAGAGATCTTTTGGAAAATGAATTAGATCTAGTCTTGTTCTTCCATTACATTTAATTCAATTAATTAAATTTTTTATATTGTATTAATTTAAATTTTATTATTTTATAAAAAAAAAAAAAAAATTAGACGAAAGCGATATTACTATTCGAAATTATTATAGTAGTTGATAAGTAATTTATATTTATAAAAATTATTATAGAATAATATATCTAATATTTATTTTGCTTTCTAATTTCTGAATTTGGTGCTATATTGGGTTTTTCTGATTCATTATTACTATTTACAATATTAATCTTTGCAATTTTTGTCTTTTCTGTTTGAATAGCTTGCCTAAGTGTCAATCGTAAACTGTGAATATCTTGACTCTCCTTCTCTTTCCATTCTTCAATAATTGTCATGAGCTCTTGTAATTTTGTAAGCTCGAAGTTTTTATCACCTAGAGGACCAATAGAGGTAAGAGAGTTATGAGGTTCTTCAGCAACAAAACTCTCAAGTTGTTATAAAGAATGGTCATGACTACTTTTCTCAATACTACTAGCATTAGCACAAAGCTTGTTAAGTATAGCAAAAATATGCTTACATGACAATTGTTGTGTTTTAAAATCATGACAATTGCAAATATATGAGGAAATATTAAAATTATCATTATTGCTATCTTCTGAATTTTTTTTCTGAACAGAATATTCAATGTCGTTGTTCGTCATAGAACATACAATCCAGATACCAGATCCGACGCTGTAAATATCATTCTGGTTAATTTTTGTGGTTCTCGCAATCTCTCGAATTCTTTGCTGACACCTTTGTGGATTCATTCTACCAATCTTTAACTCATCTAAAAAAACTGAAAATTCTAAGTCCCGAAGTACAATTTCTGATAGAAGATATACTTCACTATCAAGCTGCCGTCCTGGTCTTCCTCTCATATAAACATATTTTAATTTACGGTGGAATGCCTCAATTAGATTGTTTGTATCAATCATATCTCTTGAAATTCCTCTTAAACACACCATCTATTTATTATATTTAGGTTTCCACCAATGCTCAAAATAGTCAGCAAAGCTATTTGCTGACTCAACCCCAAAGTTTCACATCTATTTAGTACTTCAGTAATTTGTTCATTCGCCTTCGAATCATTCCATCTCTCCGTTTTCATTAGCTGCCAAAGGTCTCTTCAAATAGCTGCCTTATATTTATCTACATTCAAACCAGAATTATGGTGTAGTTTCCTGCGCCAAGACCTTAACACATGAAAATGGCATAATAATACTATACTATCTGGGAAACACTCTTTAATAGCTTTTATTTTCTTACTCACATTATCAACTATGAAGATATCTGGATTCCATTCTTCATGCATAGACTTTAAAAATTCTAACCATTTTTTTAAAGTAATTGTTTTTTTATATTTACTTATTAAAAATGCAATAGGAAACCCACATCTAGCCATAGGATGCTGTATAAGAAGCGTAAAAAGGTGATAGCCATGTTGATTCATCCCATGTGTACCGTTTAAACATAAAACTCTAGAATACTGCATTAATTCTATTTGTTTTTTTGTTTGAAAGGTAAATATAAATCTGGTATCAGCTAAATTTAAGTTTTGTTCTTGGTTACCACATTCAAATAAACAGCACCTGCTCATGCTAATTATTTTAGCTCTCCATTTGTCTAAAGATTTTATTTTGTCAGTATCAAGGTAAATACATGCTTTCATCGTATCATGCACGATTGCATATATATCTTTTTTTGTTACTAACCCATCTCGAAACTGTTGAATATTTTGTAGAGATTCGTTACCTCGGTTACTTTCTAATAATTGGACTTGATTTTGAAGTTCAATTCCCTAAAAACGCAAAAGCCGTTGAATACTAAAGGTGTCAAGTCCTTCAAGAGCATGTTTTGATATTTTCTGAAAGAGGAAGCATGCATAAATCTGACAATTGACCAGGATAGTGATTTAAATGTTTATAGTAATGCTATAAAACTACTGTTGTTGAACCAACAGGAAGAGCAACATGGATGTAGCTTTTACATCCACATTTTTTTGATTCTTTTTGTACTAGGCACAGCTTTTTTGTAGTATCCTTTCCAGCAGTACTTTCATACGTTCCATATCAATGGCAGTACCACCTCTCTGACCATTGATTTTTTTTTCTTGAACCGCTTTGAGCCCGATGATCATACTTAATATAACTAAGCCCTGATTTCTCAAGATTTTTAATCCATGCCATGTATTCTTCAATTGAAAGTTGGTAAGTTTTTGATCTTTCTGCTTCTGCTAGTCTTTCCTGTACTGTGCTATCATCATCTTGTGTTTCCCATGCTTGACCTGCACTGTCTGTTGCATCTAAGATATGATCAAGCACATTATCAAAATTATTATCACTATCACTAATATCCATATCTTCTTTCTCAATATTAAAGATCATGTTAATACTTAATGGCAACGACATATTATAAAAAAGAAAAGATATTGTATTATATTTTAAAAATGCGAGAATTAGTGGGGCTTTGGGATATTCAAGTTAATTTTATTAGTTATTATAACTTTATGCTACTGCACACTTTTATAGAGTCAATTTAAATGAAGATATAGGCAGAGATGATTTATGTACTAAGAATTATTAAATAAAAGGAAATATATTTTTTTTTATTAAGTTAGTTAAAAGAAAAGACACTAATGAATATTTTTATTGTAAAATGTTTATTAGATTTTTGGTTTGCCTTACAACTTGAGTGAAGAATCTGCCCTTAAATATGTTATTTTACTGTTATCTATTTTATTTGATTACTTTTATAATGCTAATATAATGTTTATACGAAATATTACTTATTAATTTATTTTCTTTATTATATCAGCTAAACCTTCTCGCCATATTTTCATTATTCTCAATATTCGCCTAATCTTCTAAACCTATACTGCGTATATATGTTCGTGTAACTACTCTAAAAATTATGCATATAGCGGGGTCTTATAATCTGAAGTTTGAATAAGGCATATTGCATTAAATGTGTAGCAATCGGCCTGGGTTGGACGTTTACTGCTCAAGAGATCGATCAAATATCTAATTTGGCTATATGCACAATAGTGTGTTAAAGCTTTATCTTTATTGAATATTTTTTTAATGCAGCAGTATATATGAGTAAAATCATATAATTTTTATTTTATTTTAAGAAATTTATTAATTTTATCCAAACCAAATTTAGTTAAATATTAATTTTTTTTAAAATAAATTTACATTTTGTTTTATTTTGTTTTAATTTAATACTTAATAATTTAATTTATTTAATGTACAATACAATGATAATGATTAATAAAAAATCATGAAATTAAATTTTATTCAATTAATTATAAGTGTCGAATACATAATTTACATAATGTGATAGTAAGTAACCTATCATTTCTTAACACATTAAGAATTTTCAACTATCAGAATCACTATGTACTATTTTACAACACTAATAATATTTTACATACAAATAATCACTGTCAAGCACATATATAATATCAGTTATTTGTAATTTATATTCCTTCATTACTCCTATGTGTACAGAAAACCGCTAATATCGATTATATCTACACTATAGTAGTATTGACTTAACTAATACTAATACTACCTTACATAGCATATGCAAGACTACTAAAATAACCTAGCAGCATCCAGAAAATACTTAACACACTATAGAAACACAAAGTAATATTAGAAAAAGAGAAAATACCTGAAATGATATGCATTAGAGATAATAAGGATTAAGAAGAAAAGTAGATTTAGCTCATATTTTCTAGATCACTTAATGTATACAAGTCTGCTAAATAATCTAACACATATCTTAACACATTACAGATGCGTACTAAATAATATTGAAAGATTTAAAAGTAATACAATTTTAAATGTAAGTCTAACGCGAAAAGCACAAAAAACACTTACCAAATCGCAATCTATCTTATATGTTACTTTTTTGAATGAAATTTAGCCCTTTTTTTAAAATTCGAAAGCTTCTTAGCAGTATGTTAAAGTTTACAGACCCATTGAAATCAAATTTAATAAAAAAATCACGTAGTATACATGTGCGGCCTTTGTTATCATTATTGGCATATGTCACGTTATTGAGAGGTGTCGATTGCATCCAATCAGAGACACGATTTACCAATAGAAACTTGAGAGAGAAATTAGTAAATGCTTTGTTGTTTTGGTGTAACAATTGGTGATCTGTTTGTCAGGGGTTTGCTAAATTCCCACTTTTTATGCCAAAAGTTGTAAAAATTTTGTAAAGTTTTCAGTTGTCGCAAAATTTACCAATAAAATATACTGTTTACTTCTAAGAGAGTTTCTTTGTTTTATACAAAGGTTTCTTTTTTCCTAGAAGGGTTTTGGTAATTTGTTAACTTGTTTTTGTAAAATTTGATGTTTTTTCTTAAATCTAATTTTGGTAAAGAGGATCAGTAGAGAGAGTTTTAGACTTTAGAAAATCAGTTCATTATAAAAATTCAAAATTTTACTTAAATATAATTATTTTAAAAACTGTAGCATAGAATTTTTTAAACTTTTTTTTGTTTAAAAGATATAGATTTAATTAATTTATATTTTTATTTTCAGATTTATTTAATTTTATATTTATTTTTAAAAACTACCCACAATAATATGGCCACCCACTGTATAATCACGTGATCTGCGAAATTTTTTAGACTGGTGTTACTAGTCTTATATAATACCGACAAAATCCGGCATTAGTTATAATGCTGGCCAATTTAATCGGTACTATGTTCTTTCAGGAAAATGGCTTTCGGGATTTTGTGGTAGAACCAATATATCGAACCCTATAGGTTGAATGACAAACACTTTATAATTGGTTATATACGTTAACATGTAAAATCGACAAAATTACATTTATATCTTACCTTTGTTGATAGGGTTGGTTCATTATGTAAAATTTGAAGTTTGACTACCGAAAGTGAGTTAATTTAATTGACTTCATATTACATAATAATATAAGTTATTACTCTTGATTTAATTTATGATATACTACCTTAGTAAAATAAATATTTAAATTTATAAGATACGTCACTCGGAACAATGAAAATTTAAAGATGAGAAGACAGGTTAGGCGTAATGCTTTTTATTAATCTGGGAATCAAAAAAAATTTTGGAGGTTTAGTTTGAATTGATCAATAAGATATTTAATGACCGAATGCTTGGATTTGATCAAAAATCTGCTTAATTCCACAGATGCGCCGTAATGTAATTCTTACCCAGAAACATTTGACTTTCTTAACATACAAAACTTTTAACAATATGCATTTAAAGAATGATTTTAAAAAAATCTATATTTATAGCGTTAAGCAAATATTTGAGTCTAAGCTTGCATTTATACCAAAAAATTTCAAGTAATATCAAAACATATGCATTTATGCTGTAAAAATTTTGAAATTTTCTTACTATAAAGACGAACCAAAATCGGTCGACTTTAGGTCGTTCAGTATAGGTTTTATTCTGGGTCTATTCACTGACTCAACCTTGTTTATTTATCTGAATATGGTTCATATTAAATTAAGAACATTGTAAGCTTAAAAGGTGTTATCGAATTTTTATATTACAAAGTAAAAATTTCTTTAATATGAATGCGAAAAAAAAAATCAAAATAGCAACTACTATCATTAATTACATGAAATTTTTGTATTAATAGGTATACTTTGATTCCAATGAAATAAATTATATGGATCATAATTTCGTTTAATTTCCACTAGTTTTTCAAAAGCTTCACCATAATATCTACATTGCCAATTATCTAATTGCCTATCAATGAAAAAAGATTTTACTTTATAATAACCAGGGGTTTTAGTACCTTCTAATCCATCAACAAGTATATTATACAAATCCTTTTCAACATATGATACGTTTTTAGGTTTAGATAATTTAATAAATTCTTTTATATGAGGCTTTAATTCTTTTACAGATCCTAGATAAAGCCCAAGAACGCTGAGTTTGAAGTCAGAATTAAGGTTCATGAAGAAAAATAAATTTTTATCAAGGTTTTTCCCTAATTGATTCAATACTGAAAATACTAATGGAGTCTGATCAAAATCATATGCAAAAGATAAAGAAGTTACGATCTCTTGGACGGGATGTATCCTGAGGGTTAAAGTTGTAATGATACCATATCCAGCATTTCCCGCACCTCGAATAGCCCAGAAAAGTTCTGGATAGTTTTTAGCATTGTGAACTATTGTTCCATTTGCTAAAACAATTTGTGCATCAAGAAAATTATCTGCTGCTAGTCCAAATTTTCGATTGAGAAGTCCCGCTCCCTATTTAAAATAAAGAATCGTTATTGTTTATAGTTTTTAGGTAAAAATATAGAAATGTGTAATAAAATTTCCAACAATGCTTACACCACCCGTTATATGTCCACCAACTCCAACATAAGGACAAGTTCCAGCTGGAAATGCAAATCCATACCTATTCACTTCGTAATATAATGATTCTAGTACATTTCCTGGTTCGACTACAGCAGTTTGAGAGGTTACATTGATGGTAATTTTATTCAAAGTTGCAAGATCAACAATTAAAAAACAATCTTTATCACCGAGTCCATAACCTTCAAAAGAATGACCACCTGATCTTGCAGTAATAGGCCAATTTAATTTTACTGCACATTTAATAGTACTTTGAACATCAAATACATCTATCGGATGAACAAATGCTACTGGAAAATGAATAACAAGTCTATTATATTCTGTGTTAAGATCTTTACTATAAGCAAAATAGTTATCTCGAAAATTGACAGTCCCTCTTATACGATATTGATCAAGACACTTTCGAAGGGAACCTTCCTTTGGACATTTACTAAATGGAAGATATGAAGATGCATGAATAGTTGCAATAAAAAAATATATACCGGTAATGTACAAGTATAATATCATTTTGCGAGAAAAAATTTTGACTATTTTATTATTAAATTTTTTAAAATTTTTTGGAGTGTATTTTTTTTAGTCCTTATATAATAGTTTGATTAGAGTTTAGGGTTAAGTTTATTAATTAAAGTGTATAGATGGGTTTTAGTAGGCTTTATAGTTCTAAATAGAGACTGCGACATTTAATTTTTTTTAAAAATATCTATCTAGAAATGCCAAACTTATATTGTAAAATGTTTAGACATATTTATGCTAGTCCAAATACGTGAAAGTTGGATGATTTGTTATTTAGCGTTGTAATAAAAAAAGTAGGTTGATTGTTGTTTTTGTTGTTTACTGCATTAAAATCAGGCGGCAAAGCCATCATATTCTAGCCCCGCCAGGGGTCTAGACACTTTTGCAGTAACGTGACGTGGCGCATAGAAAATGACCAATCGGAATTCGTAAA
>CAJVPY010005060.1:0-11882 GCA_910591965.1 Dentiscutata erythropus
AGGTATTGGTAGAAGAAACCATTTCGGCATTTAGTAGAAGGAAGGGTGAGATTGTTAGAGCAATAGTCTTGTTCTGCTAGTTTGTCGAGGAGTTTAGTTGGGATTGGTTTGGAAAAAGTAGCTGTATTTTCAGAATCAAGACCGAAGATTGAAGAATTGATCTCTAAGTCAGGTGTGTCAATTTCTTTTGAATATTCTTCATAGGATTTTGTTAAAAGGTCTTTAAATAGTTCGGTTGTGTCATGTTTGTGGTCTATGACATAACTGCAGTTTTCGTGTTTGTATATTAAGATATGAAAGTTGAGGTGTCTATAATATTTGTCATGGCGATCCTCATAACAAAAGGATTGTCAGAAAGTATCCAGTTTAGTAGGAAGGTAGTTTTTAAGTTGAAAGACAAAAATTCTACGAATTTTAGATTGAAGAGTGTTGTAGGTATCATCTTTGTTAAGTTCTTTAACTATTACTATTATTAAATTAAAAGATATTTTATATTATAATGCTAGTACAATTTTTTTAGAAGTTTTACAAATTTGCAATAAAACTTCAATTAATCCAAAAAATTATCATTTTTGATTAATAGACAACACTGCATATATGGCATCAAAAGCTAGTGAGGCAATTGCTCAATTTATTATTATTATTTTTTTAATATTAAAGGTAAGACCATACTCTTATTTTTATTAAACTTAATGAAAACTTTTTACATAATTGGAAAAGGTTTTATATTTTAAGTCTAGTGCTAAGAATAAGAACTCAGACTACCGTATGTTTCCGAAAATAAGCTACCTCCAAAAGAAGCTACCCCCCTTTCTCTTGAAGAGAAAACATAAGAAACACTTTTGTTTCGAAAATAAGCTACCTCCTATTAGCCGCAAGTAGTTGCTACATATAAAAGTCGAAGTTTACTAAGTAAATCGATCAAAATCAATTAATAGCGATTTTGATCGATTTACTTAGTAAACTTCGACTTTTATATGTAGCAACTACTTGTGGCTTAATAAAAATTGATAAAAATTAATTGCCCCAAAAAATAAGCTACCCCCATGATTTTTGTGTAACTTTTTAGTCAAAAAAGGGTAGCTTATTTTCAAAAACCTACGGTAACTAAAAATATCAAATAGACAAGACTAGTTTTTTATCTGCAGCCTAAATCTACCAGAGTGGCCAAGACTCACCTAGATTTGAGATAGAATAAAATTCAATTGCTCAATTTAATAATATTTCTATTCAATATCTTTTCAAATTCTAAGCGGATTGTATGTAGCTCATATAACTCTTATGAACTTTGAGAATTCAGCATTTGGAAAGGCAGATACAATCAAAGGTTTATCTTTAAAAAAACATCCATATAATGCTTTTTATTTGGCTTTTTATTTACATGATAGTTACAATTTGAGTGATAAAGATAGTCATTTAAATTTAAAATCAAATATTATTTGAAATTTATTATAAGCCAGTATTTAATTATAAGCTTACTAAATATCAACAACCAATGGGTTAGGGTCCCGTAGTCTAGTGGTTTAGGCGCCTAACCCTTCACAGACAAGGTCGACAGTTTGATTATAGCTAGTGGTAATTAATTTAATTAATTATCTCTGTAATTTTTGGAAGCTTTTGAATGCAGAACTCTGTGGTGGTAAGACCATATAATGTATATATTTGGCCTATAAAGAATTCTTGAAAGGAGCCCCGAGCCACAGTGATGTTAAATGACCTGGTCATTTGAATAATTTTAAATGACTTTAAAATATATAAGTCATTTAAAAGTTATTTGGGTCATTTAAATTATGGGTCATTTAAATTTTTTTTTTTTTTTTATGAATCATTTAAATTAGTAATTAAAATTGCTGAATTAACAGTTAAAAAAATTTTAAACAATTCTAATAACTATATTTAATAAACAATAGTAATGTAAAAAAATATATAAAAATTGTACATATTTCTATTTTAAAATCAAACAAGATTAATTTAAATATTAAATATTATATTATATATATTAAGTACTATAAAGAAAAAATATATATTTAAGTTATTATTATTGTGATCTAAACTTCTAAGAAAATTATGTATTATATTCATTATTCATTTAAAGAACAATACTAATTATATATTAGATTTAATATGTAACAGGTAATATTATACTTTTTCAGAATTAAGTTCATCATAGTGAGAATTTAAATATTTACTTGTAGGTTATTTTTTGTAATATTCATATAAAAAATTTTAAGCCTTTACTATTTATATATAATTAATTAAATTTGTAAAAATTTAATCTATACCTATTTTAGCATAAACACAAAAAGATAAAATTATAATAGTAAGCTTTGTATAATAATTTATAACAATAATATAAACATATATATTTTAGTAAATGAATATCTAAATTTATTTATTACAGGTTTTTCTTGGTACGTGTTGGAATTTGTAATTAATTTAAATAATAATAAGGTAAAATTTTGTCAGGAAGGTTTAATTTTTTTTAAAACAAAAAAAATAGGGAAAAAACTACACAATTTTCAAAAATATTTTAAATTGCTTAATATAAGTACAAGTAAAAATGCCAACAAAAAGGCCTTGTGCATAAGCTATGAAAAAAAATTAACCTACTCTGTTGCAATTAACAATTCTTCATGTTTGGTTACGAATAAAGCTAAATTATAAATTATGTTGCGCATATTTACAAAAATGTGAAAATTTTAAAACTTTATATTCTGTTGAAGAACAAGCTCAAATACTTGCTTTACCAATTCCTGAAGACAAAGAAGACACTTCAGATGATGATAGTAGTTCAGAAAGTAATTATGAAACAGAAACATCTGATACTGTAATAAAAAAAAAACTTCACCTCTTGATAATTATTTTGCTCGATCAATGACTGAAATTGAGAAATTACATTTTGAAAATTTGCAGTTAAGAATGGTTGTATCAAATGGATTAGCATTTTCATATGTAGAAAATTAAGAAACTAAAGATTTATTTCAATTTATATTACCTTCTTATAAATTATCTGGCCGACATGCTTTAAGTAATCGAATTTTATTAAAATCAAATCAGCAATTATATGAATCTATTATTACATATGCACAAAAAGATAAAGCAAGATTAACAGCAACATTTGACAGATGGACAAATATTAAACAAGAACATTTATTTGGTATAGTGCTTATAACTTCACAGAGAGAACCATTAATTTGGAAAGCTTATGATATAAGTGAAAACCGATCTAAAACTGAAGATGTTATTTCTTATATAAAAACTATTATAGAAAATTCTACAATTAATAATATTAAAATTAATTGTTTTGTATCGAATTCAGCTGGAGAATATGCAGCAGCAAAGAAAGTATTTATATTATTTTAAATTATTTTATTTTTAGTTAATTTAATATTAAAAATTTTTTTTTTAGAAGACAAATGTGTATTGAATATCCTAACAAAGTTTTTCTTCCGTGTATGGCTCACCAAATGAATTTAGTAGTTGCTGAAATATTTAAATTATCAAATAACTACAAACAAACATCCTCTAATGCTATTCGATTATTTGGATATTTTCATTTATCATCATATTTTATGAGCAAATTACGTAATGAGCAAAAATTGCAATATTAAAAATTTATAGCATTAGTAACACCTGGAGAACACATTGGAATAGTTTTTACTTTTGCTTTCACAATATTCTTAAAACTGAAGCAGCGTTGAAGGTAAATAATTTTTGCTTATTTTTTATTTTAAATAATCTTATTAAAATAATATTAATTTTTAAAAAATTAGGACATTAGTTAGCAAATTTACACCTGAAATAATTGGAATATTAACTAGTTCAAGAAGTGGATTTACTCGCCAATGTTTTGTATCTACTAATAATAATAATAATCGAATGCTTCCATCAGATATAATTGCAATAGTTAATAATAGTTCTTTTTGGTCAGATTTATATGAACTTCAAGAACTTTTATTACCTCTTTGTGTTGCTTTAAATAAATTGCAAAAAGATGGAGCAAGACTTTATGAAGTAGTTCATTGCTTTGGTTGGATTACAAAAATATTCTCTTTTATTAATGATGAAGATTTTTCAGATCAAATGATAATGCAACTTGAAAGGCATTGGTCTCAATGGGAACAACCACTTTTACTTTTATCATTTGTTTTACATCCTTCATATCGAATTTTTAAATTTAACTTAACTAATTCAAATTTAACATATACACATTTTGGTAAATGGATTAATTATTATTACCAAGTTTGGTTTGAAACAGCACCAGAACAGATTTTAAGAGAATATCTTAGTTATCAACGCGAAGAATATCCTTTTAATAAAGAATCAGTAAAACAATTTAAAGGAAATATAATTAACTTTTGGGAGGCAGCTCAAGACCTAGCTCCAGAATTATCATGCTTAGCATTATACTTATTTGGCATATGTGTTAATGCTGCATCAGTTGAATGCCTCTGGTCTAGCATGGGGTTTCTTTATTCAAATAGGTGAAATCGTCTTAATGTAAATTTTATTTATTATTATTATTATTATTACTATATGCAAATAAATAATAAAGGCTTATTTAAATTAGCCTGATAAGGTTTTAGCTATGTCACAGCTACATGGAGAAATATTGAGAAAACGAACTCGAAATAATTTTGAACAATTGAAAAACCAGCAACAAGATTTAAATAGTAATCAAGAGCCAACTATAGTACTTCCTGATATCTCTTTTAATGATAATCAAACTGAAGCAACAAATTTAGCTTCATCTACTACTTCTAATATTCTTATTCAAAAAGATTCTGAAGATATAAGTGAGTTGGATGCAGATTCTTCAAGTGAAATTTTAACTACTGAACAATGGAATAGTGTTATTACGGATTGGACAGATATGTTGGATAGTGAAAACCATTTAACAAATGTGAATCTATTCAAGAAGACCCCACTGTATTTTGAATTTGTTGGCCTTACTGTATATCCAGCTAATGATCCACTTGCTAAATGGGATTTGGCAACTTTGTTTAATAATACTTTAGATGCACCGGTTTTTCTTGAAAGTATATCGCAAAATTCTATTTCCGGTAATTATAATTTGACCTAAAATGCAAATTAATGCTATTCATAATAAGGTAAAATGAGATTATAAATTAAGAGATTTTATATATAATATTTAAATATTTTATTAGTATTAGTATACTACGAATAGTAAATAAGAATAACAAACTGATAACTTAGTAGTAACAAATTTATCATAAATCTTATTAGTATTAGCAAATTATTTTTATTATCTACAAAATTTATCAATAAAAAGTTTTTTTACATGCTATATATCAACAATAATAATTATCTCACTTTTAAATTATTTGGGTTTTTCATATTTTGTATAATGCCTTCGAACTATTCAATAAAGAGCGAATTCTGTCCAATAGCAACATGGGCAAATATCATGTGATATACCTTTTGAGATCGCCAGAGGTCATTTGGGTCATTTGCTTTTTTTAAATGACCAAATGACCCGTGATCAGCTATTAGTCATTTGGTCATTTCAGGTCATTTAATATCACTGCTGAGCTATGGGAAGACTGGGCACTGTGTTTGATATAGGTCATGGAAGGTTTACTGTAGAAGGTTGTGCATGTGAATCCACGATTGGCAAGATAGCACCAACAACCCTAAGGCGGTATTGGGATCTTGATTGGGAGGACGGCTGTATGCGGTATTTACAGAAGTAGTAAAAAAAACGATAAACATAGTAAGGGCTGTGGTAAGCAGTGTTTGAAATTTCAGACCTAAACACTGTTCTTATGAGAACAGTATAATATCTATAGGTGTTCTCACCATAATGTTTCTGTTCTTACTTAATGATCATAAAAAAAAAAAACGATCCCAATTTAAAATGAAGTGCATATATATATACACATCGAATTTTTGATTATATTTTAAGCATATAGACTTGGAATAATATGCAGAGTTGTACTTTCAAATTCAAATTTTGGCCTATATTAAGCTTAACTCAGGCCAAAATGCCAAGCACATTATTCCGAATTTATATAGTAAGTGCTTATAATAACATAAATGATAATTTAAATATTAATATAGAAATAATTTTTATATCATTTTACTAAATTAATACAAATAAAACAAAGCTATAATGTTGTAATTGATTTATATTAATATAAAGACCAATAAATAACTTATATATATATTGCTAACTAAATTAATATGAAGATGAATCTTTTAGTAGTTATTTACAAAATTAATTAGTTTATCTAAAAAAAAACACTAGTTAATAAACTTATTGACTATATATAATGGATAAATAAACTTGAATTGCTTATTTGTAATTGATTTATAGTTTATTATATTGGAGTTTTAGAATTAACTTTTTTAATAAATGGGCATTCAAAAGATAATATTTCTTTTTTTAAAATTCCCAGAAAATTAAATAGGTTTAGCTGTGATAAATTGGGGTTTTTTTGATGTATATACCTGTAGGCAATTATGCAAATAAGTACATACTTCAAAAAAAATAAAATTTGCATATATGTCACTTTTTTTGAAATAAATTTTTTACTTATTTTACCTGAAATTGGATGTTGAATCATTCTGAAACCCCATAATACTAACTAAATTACTGCCCTATTGTGCAAAATCTTTATTTTTCATTTTTATATTTTAAAAATTTCGCCAAAATTGTAATTTTTCAAAAAATTTCTGATATTTTTAATTGGTTAACTAAATGTTAACTTTATTCTTATAAATTTTAAATAAAAAATCTTGCCAAAATCTTATTTTTAATAATTAAAGCTATTTTCCTATTTACAGCTTGAAAATAGCTTTAAACATTTAAACTAACCAGGTCATTATTTGAGATACCTTTTCTCAGATATTAAAAATACATAATTTGCAAAGCGTTAATGTAAATTAATAGGGTGATTCAGAATTACTTTAGTATAGTAAATTTTCTTTCGAAACTTGATATATTTCACATATATATATTAAAATAGTATATATTTCAGCAATTACATACTAAGAATAGAAGAATGTTCTAATAGTACTCATAAAAAATACAACTAATAGTGTTTCAGAGTTTACTCGTTTTGAAAATAAGTAGGGGTTTGAAAAGTAATATTTTTGTTTTAAAATATCGAAATTAGAAAATGAAAAAAGAGTTATCTGGAGATAAAATAGATAAGTTTTTTTTGATGATGTATATTATATTTTTATAAGCTTGCAAATAAAAATAATTAGGATTTATAGATCGCTAATTACCAACTTAATATTAATTCAATTCAAAATCAGAAACCTAAACTTATAGCTGTTTCATTATTTCTGGGATACCTATAAAAAATTAGCCAAAAGATTTTTCGGTCGATCCAGTTATGTTATTTTTTTTGCATTATATATTTAATAAAAATTAATATAATATACATAATTTAAAATCAGGTAGCTAATATTATGCACATCTCTTGTTGAATTCAAAAAATATGATACTTTCATACCATATTCGCCAGCAAATTATTGAAAAAAATCTAAACTCAAAAAATTGCAAAACACATAGGTGTTAGCATGTTTTCTATAAGTCAAGTTCTTGTGCATTTTCAAAGATATGGTTGTATTGAAAAGCTTCCATCACTTTCAGGAAAACTACATTCTTTAAACATGAATGATATAAATTTTCTTAAAGTTTTAATGAAAAAAAACCTGACTGGCACTTGTATGAATTACAATCTGAGATGGAACTTTGGTTGGGACGTAACATTAGTCTTACAACAATTTGGAGGGCTATACACCAACTTGGATATACGCACAAAAAGGTAATATTTTATATATGAATAAGACAAAATATTTATTTAAAATAATATAAATTTCAAAAAAGTAATGTTTTATATATAAAAAAGACAAAATATTTATTTAAAATAATATAAATTTTAAAAAGCTATTTATCGAAATGTTGAACTTCACCAATATTAATAGGCATGTTCATAATTAAATTCATTATAGGAGGTCCATTTAAAGAAATCATAAGAATATCATTCAAAGTATTTGAATGTATTCTATCTCAAGGTTTAGTTTTTATAAGATTTTGCTTTGAAAAGACACATTCAACATAAGCATTAGAAATAGGTAAACACAAAACAATAGAAACAATAGTATAAATATTAGAATAAATTAAAGCAAAATCTTGATTGTCCTGTAATATATTATACCATGTTTTGGTAATATGTAGACTATGGTAATTAGAAAGAATTGATCGAATAATTTGCCATTCTTGTACAAGATTATCTGCATTAATAATTTTTTGATATTCACGTTCTAATTTTTTATTATATATATTTTTTTAAACGGTACCTGCTTTATTAACTTCAGTAGTTAAGTGTCTCTTTTTATCGAGACGTACAAGGTTTTATCAGTACAAAAACTTCTAGAAACTATACCCCCAACCGACTCTATAACAAAGCTCACTCAGCTGCTCTAAGGTGCCCAAGTGTAACCATCTAGCCACAGACTTTACCTCCCTTTTGGCCCTAACTTGCTAGGGGGTTTCCCTCCGGATCAACAGTAGGCTGTGCTCACCTATTTAATTCATATACATCCCGCTATATATACTACTATACAACATCTACCAGTTATAATCTACCCCTCATCACTTATCACATTACTCCTAATTCGTATCTTGTATAACTTCCAAATTGGTGTTCTAGAAGTGGGCACTCTTCTTGCTTCCAGTTTGGTATTCCTCAAGTATGTTACTTAAGAACCTAATCCGTATCTCAAGCCAGATGCTACCGCCGTCTGAAGACCCGTATCTCAAGCCACCTGCTGCTGCCATTAGGAGAGCTGTTTACATGGGTCCAGATATTAACATCATACATCTCTTAATTAGAATACCACCCCTTTTTTAGTACTCCCTATCAGTATGGTGATACAGAAGTCTAGATCCTTAGGACAGGAGTTAAGAACCTCATTTAATTACTGCCACAAAGCAATAACCCAGGACCCACGCTTCTGCTGTGTTTCGTCATAGACTCCCATATATGTTGTGTGACTATACTTACTAGCCATCTTTATGTTCATACCACTAGGGTGCTTGCTTCCATGCTTTTCAGGGTTTCTTTTAACTGGTTTTCTTTGTTTCTTCATTGTGCCAGAGGTGTTCCATCTTTGGTAAAGTCATTCTCTTACCACAGCTCCTTACTATGTTCACCACTTCTCTCACCACTTCTGGATATACTGCATACAGCCATCCTCCCAATCAAGATCCCAATGCTGCCTTAGGGTTGTTGGTGCTACCTTGCCAATCGTGGATTCACACGCACAGCCTTCTGCAGTAATAACTTCTGTGACCCATGTTACATGTAGTGCCTAATCTTCTCCATAGCTCAGAACTCCTTCCAAGAATTCTTTATCGGCCAAATATATACTTCACATGGTCTTACCACTACAGGTTTCTGCATTCAAAAGCCCCCACAGGTTATAGAGATAATTAATTTAATTAATTACTACCAGCTGTAATTGAATCTCGACCTCGTCTGTGGAGGGTTAGGCACCTAGACCACTAGGCTACGGGACTCTAACCCTTAATTTTTTATTATAATAAATAATTAATTAATTAATTATTTAAAGTATAAAATTTTTTTAATAAAAAATTTTTACTATATACCTGCAGTTTTTTTAGAAATTCCATAAAATTTCTAATTTTAATAATCTCACCATTTCTATATGTTGAAATTAAATAATGATCAGTAGATAATTGTTTTGGATCAAAGATTCTAAATTAATTTACAATTACACGATCCGGGAAACGAAGCTTGATATTTTTTACTGTATTTATTGAAAATTCTCGAATAAATAAAAGAAGATCATCAGCTAATATATTTTGTTAATTCATATATCGTAATAATATAGTTCCAAATGTAGGTTGTATATTTGCTTCACTAATAAAGTCAATTGTAATAGATTCAATAACTGCATTAACTTGTATTGTAACTTTGGAAACTGAAACATAATCAGCTTGAAAGATTAAAGAAAGGCAGTGAAGTTGTGAAAGTATATCAGCTAAAAAGTGTGTTGCAATTAAAAAGTCTTGATCAATATCATTATAAAGTTGCTGTGCAGTTTTTTGACCGACCTTTAGATGCATCTTTTGATAATGCACAAATTACTGAATTAATAATTTGGTAAAGATTGTTAACAACATTATTTAGTGAAAGCTATCAAGTTTTAACAGCTTGTAAAATATCTAAATTAGGCTTATCTAAACTATTTTGAATCATTTGTAAAGAATGTAATTGTGAGTATGATCGGCTAAAGTAACTATATAATTGTTGAACAGTTTCATCATAAATTTCGAAATAAGGGGTTTGCTTAGCTGCATCTTTAGATGCAAGTGCTAAATGATGACTTATACAATGGTGTTCAGTAAGAAATGGAAGACAGGTTTTTAATTGTGTTGCTATTCTATTTACATGTCCTAAAATAATTTATATTTCAATAATTATAATTAATAATAAAAATAATAAACAAAATAAATAAATATATATTACTTAAATTAACACTTGCACCATTGCTTCCAAAATGAAAAAGTGTTTCAAATGGTAAATGTTTAGCAAAAATAAACTGGTCTAAATTTTTAAAAATTGCATTTGATGATGCATTATAAAGTTTAATTAAACCTAAATAATGAAAAACTGGCAAATTATATGATATATGCTGTGAAACAATAGCAAGGTGTTTTTCATTTGAAATTGTATTACTTTCATCAATCATAAGACTCCATGCATTAAATATTTGTAATTCATTAAATATAGCTTCTTCAACAATACATGCAATTGCTTTTGTAAATTGTTTTTCAGCTTGATTGTTAATATATGAACTATATTCACTACATGTAATTTGTGTTGTAGTTGTTTGATCAGGCAAATTTAAAAGACTTGCACCACCTAGAACAATATTTTCTTCAAAATTTTGTATTTGTAAATCAATAAGACAACATAAATCTTCAAAATTAAGTGTAGCAATATTATGCTTTATAAGAAAATAAATGTTCATCATTTTTTTTCATTATTTGTAATTGGTTAAACTTAGCATGCTGCTATATACTAGATATAATATTGACTTGATTTTTACTATGTGTAAATAAAATTTTTTTATGATCAGATCATTCCATATGTTGTCAAAGATATTGCTCTTTAAAATATTGAGTACCTGTTACAAAAATATTACTACATTTTGCATCAGTACACCATGTACAAATCATAAAATTTCCATTTTGTCGCATTACTAAATCAGCCCATGGATAAGTTGTTTTCCAATTTGGATTTTATTTTAAATTTTCTTTAGCAAAATGGTTGTTTTTGGATTTTTTTAATTCAATATTTTGGTTATCATTTGAATCTTCATTAATACTATCAAAATAAGGATCTTTATTAAATAGACTACTTTCATTATATAATAATCCAGATGTTTGAGAAGTTTGAGAAGCTTGTGTGATAGAAATAAAGAAAGTAATTTTACTTTATGTATAATGTTCATGATTATTTTTAAAACTAGACATTTTAAAATTGCTAAAAAATTCACAATTTAAACAAAATTTTATAGATTTTAGATATGTAAAGTTAAGTAAAAAACAATTTATATGTTTTTTATATAATTTTTAAAATCTTATTTGTATTCTATTTAAAGTTTTAAAAATGAAATAAAGAATCTTAATAATCAAGTTCAAGAACTTTAAAAAAGAAAGTTCTAATTAACTTTTCTTTTTTGTTTAATTTATTTACACATATTAATAAATCTTTTTTATTTTTATTTTTGTACAAACTAAACTAGTGTTCCTATGAACCGAACTGAAACCGAACTTTGGTCAAGTTCAGGTTCAGGTTCAGTTCAATCATGTTCAA
>CAJVPY010005061.1:0-11881 GCA_910591965.1 Dentiscutata erythropus
CATCAATTACAATTCTTAATACTCTTTCACAAGCTATATTTGATTCCATAAATCTTCAATATAACTTTCTACTCCCTACTATTCTTGGTATTTACTCAAAACCAATTTATCATACTCTCAAAACTTTACTAAAAAAACAAACTAAATCATTTGCGATCAGTCTTTCAAACAATTTCTTTAAATGGTTCTACCATGAAATATGGCCTTAACGAAATATATATCAAAACCAATAGGAATTGGCCTAAAATATTACTAATAAAACCAAACGTATCAAATTTTCTCTGCCAATCATTACTAATTGATCAAGCACAGAAACATCTACTACTCAACTACCAAATTCACGCTCTACTATCGAAAAATGGTATCTGCAAGGATTTTCTCTAAAAACATGCCTTATGTAATGTCATGATAAACGCCTTAGGGTTTTCTCCAACCTATTCTAGCTAGACTTATTTTATTCATTTAAACTAATAATAGCACTAAAATAGGAAATAGGAGGTGTAATGTCATATTGGATGCTCTGTAGCACAAGTGTAGTTAGAAATCTTTAACTATAGAAATTTCTTTTCTAATTAATTTTCTTAAAATCTGCTAGTTCAAGTTGAAGGGTTTTGGCAGCCAGGTTATAAATAGATAGCTTATCTGTCCTCTTATCTGGATTTGTAGACTATAAGATAACTTTCAATCTTCAGACTGACTGTAATAAAATTTCTACTATGACATTATATTAATAAAAAAAAAAAAAAAAAAAAAGTCTAAAGGATATTCAAATTTAAAACCTCATAAACAATTTACTCAAGTCATCAACAGATATGATTGGTATGACAAATTGTTATACACACATAATGGAACCATATAGTTTAAAAGATATATTTACTTTTGTCATTTTAAAAAAAATTCTAAAAACTAGCGTAAATAAGAAAGTCAAGAAAACATTATCAAAAACATCATCTATATCTTAGATAAGTATATTTAACAAAACCCGATCTTCAATTTTTACTTGCCCGATAATCCTAAAGAGAAGCAAGCACACATTATCAAAATAGTATTAAATTGCTTTTTATATTTATTAGTGAAATATAGCAATAAATATAGTGATTACTTTACTTGTTCATTATTTTGTCCTATATACAATAAAGATCATAAAAAAGAAAATATAAGAGATAATATAGAGGGTGAGTAGAGCAGTAGTGATTATGTCAATACAAAAACTTATTGTCTCAAATGTTGGGGGAATTATCAAAATTCAATCCAAATAGTAACTATAAAAGCATAGATTAATAAAAAAACTAGGTATAACTCTATTATCTTTACTAATTAATAATCAAAAATTGCATTACAAGAATTACATTAAAATAAAATATAGGAAGGTCACAGAATCCCTCTTCTTTATTTAATAAATTTTTTTTTTGCCAAAATAGAAACATACAAATAAAATAATACAAATAAATAAAAAATCAAAAGCTATAATAATCACGAATTTTCAATACTTTTGAAAATATTATAGAGTTGATATCAGAATAATTATACAGAATTTGATAATCAAGAATTATGCCCACACCAGATAGCTTTTTTTGATTGTTTTCTGAATTGGAGTCATTAGTCTTGGGGGTATTACTATCATTGGTCTTGAAAGTGGTGTTATTATTGGTCTTGGGGGGTATTGTTGGTCTTAAAGGTGGTGTTATCGTTAGTGCTCATTTTTTATTTCTAAATACAAAAAATCAAAGTAAGTAAAAATTTGTTTTCATAATTTCCATTAAATAAAATAGCAAATTATTTAAAAAAAATATAAGCAAGTGAACTGAATAAAAATATATATGAGCAAAAAATAACATTATTGCTAACTTATCTTGTGGCCAGGAGCTTGCTTATTTATACCATCTATTCGTTAGATCTAGAGAATCTGCTAGAAGAAAAATCACAAGCTTAGTAATTACGTTACTCTAATACTGTCAGACCACACTTAACAAAGCAACTCTGTTTTAGTTATAAGTTCTAAATACTAATTTATTTTATTGTTTTTTAGGTAAATTAAGCTCCTTAGATTTAATGATCACTTCTGCGAAGTAAAAAAGTTAATGATCTCAATGATCTGAAAATTTCAAATCCTAAAAACATATGAATTTTGATAGAACTACTAATTAAAAATATTATACTTATTGCCCTTATAGCCTTTTTAAGTTCCAATCTTATCATGAAATTATATACAATAAGAAAAGGGTTCTAGTTATTGTAAAATTGGTTAATATTAATATTGGGGAAGTAATTATGCATTAATTGATAATCCATTTGTCACCTGGAGGGAATTTGCAAAATTTTATAAGTAAAGTTTACTATTGTTACAATGCTATGGGCTTCTTTGTAACTACATAGCACAGTAACAAGGTTATCCGGTACAGGTAGTGTTGGGCTCTAGACCAAAAGTCCGCTTTACTGAACTTATAAACTGGACTACTGGACTTATAAGTCCAGTGGACTATTTATAAGTCCAGTTCTAGTTCAATTTTACTGGACCTATAAGCAAGCCCAACACTGGGTACAGGAATTCTGCTATTGGAATATACATGGGGTGGATATGGAATACAATTAAGTATCTATAGCAGAAGGTAAGCAGTTTGGTATTAGGATAGTGTATTTTTAACTTTTATTTATTATAGAACAAGAGGATAACCTCCTTTAAAGATCCTAAAGAGAGTTATACATTACAAGAAAGAATTACAAAACTAATTTTATAAGAGAAAGATATTTTTGATCTATATTAACCTATTTAAGATCTATAGATATTTGTATTAACCTATTTTTACAAGAAGAGATTAATGCTCCCTTTATATACTTTTTACAAAATAGAAGAGGAAATTAAGGGTAATGTAACATTGTACTTGAAAGAATTGAGAGACGTGCTTGAGGAAGTAAGAGGCTATGTTGAGGGAGTTAAAAACTGTGTTGAGGGAATAGAGAGAGTTGAGAGAGATGAGGGATATGTTGAGGAAGTTGGAGGCTGTGTTGAGGGACTTGAAGGTATAGTTGAGAAAGTAGAGGGCCGTGTATAACTTTAGCCACATTATATGCCACAGTGGCTTTAACTCTGTTAAATACTTATACTAATATTAATATACGTAATACAAATATAATAAATAATAAATATCTAATCAAAATACAAGTTAATAATATAAAACTAAATAATATAAATATAAAATATAAATAACTATAAAATATAAACTATAAAATATTAACTACACTAAACTACTTTATATTGTAAAAACCTGTTTTATAACATTTCCTTCTCTTAAGTTTTTGGTCCACCAAAAACCTTATTCACATTCTATACTGTCTAAAAAAAAAAATTTAACTAACTTATTAAATTCCTCAATACTTAAATTATCAAAGTCCTAAAGCTTTATAGTATTGGTATTGAGATACTGCATATGTGTCTATCACTATGCATGATTGTTGTAACTGGTGATTCACAAATAATAGTTTTGGGTATTGCAGCTATTTACAAATCTGGTAAAGTTCTCCATGTTTTGCATTTGTGCCAACTATGTGCAAAAATCCTGCTTCACAATGCTTGGCAAACTTTGGCAAAACATGTGTTTTGATGCTTCTTTGTTTTTTTCTTTCTTAAAATTTGTAAGGACTCTAAACTTATTCTAAATTTTGTACTAAAATTAGATTTAAATATTTCTAAATTATCTATTTTCTTTTAAATTTGTAATCATATCATTATTGTTTGTGATTTTTTTGTTGATATCATATAATAATTTTCTTTGGTATAGAAAAACTTATCAATTGTTTCTAATTCTATTTATATTCTTGTTTTTTTTATATTTGTTTTTCAAAATTTTCCACATACAAATTTTTTTTTTGGTACAATTCTTTCTATTATTCTTTTACGTAAAAACTTTTTTTGTCTAATACTCATCCTTTTTTTTTTTCTAGTTTTAGTTCTGTTAAAATTTCTTTTGTCTTACTTGTTTTGCTACTGTTTTTTCTGTTGAAGATGTATATACTTTTGGGCCATGTACTCAGCTTTGTAAGTCTTATACTTGTGGGAATAAATACTGGTCGTCTATGTCTGGGTAAGCTGACAGTCCTTTGTGCTTGGATAATTGATTTTCTTCATAACTTGTATGATTAATTGTTTGGCCCTAGTGGATATTTTCCCTTTATTACTTTCTCTTTTTTTTTCTTTTCTATAATCTCATTTTTCAGTATATGCACATAGAAAAAGCATTCTTTTTCTAACAACTTCTTGGTCAACTTTTAGATATCTAAAATATCACAAAGCCAGTCGGTATCTGAAATAGTCTGAAGATTATAAAACCAAGTTGCTAACTTGCAAGCACAACTTTAAGAATATAATTCAACTGAGCTAGTGCGGCAGAATTTCCTTAACAATGTTCAGGTAAAGAGGTTATGAGTAGATAGAAATCGGTTGATAGTTCGGGTAAGGGACTTGGAAATGAAAATTAATGATTTAGAAGCGGAGATTTTGGTGTTGTGGAGTATATTAGAGGGTAGTCAGGGTTTTAGTTTGTTTAAGTTAATAGTTGTTTCTGTTCTTCTTTGTTCTGTATATTATTTTACTTTCTTTTTTTTAAATAAATTTTTAGGTTTTAATTTTTACGTTGTATAAAATTTCTAAATTTTGTTAATAAAAATTTTAAACTTTAATTAATAATCCATTTGTTATCTGAAGAGGATTTGCAAAATTTTATAAGTAAAGTTTACTATTGATCCAAATGTGGTGAGCCTACATCTAAAACTTTTTTTTACTAAGATAATCAATCTTGTCAATTAATTGAAAGTTGTAAAGCTCATCAAGATGCATTTAATAGTGTAAAAGTATCAAAATCAGCCTAGTAATTCTTGAGATATCTTTAAAAAACATCTTGTATATATATAAAATTCCTTTAAAAAAAGAAAACTTTTTTTAAAGAAATTTTATATATGTGTGAGATGCTTTTTAAAGATATTTTAAAAATTACCAAGCTGATTTTGACACTCTTACTACTATTAAATGTATCTTGATGAGCTCTACAACTTTCAATTAATTGACAAGATTGATTGTCTTAGTAAAAAAAAAGTTTTAGATATAGGCTTATTACATTTGGATCATTAATAAACTTTATTTATAAAATTTTGCAGATTTCCTCCAGGTAACAAATGGATTATCAATTAATTATATAAAAAATATTTAAAATTTGCTATATTTAAATTTTTATTATAAGTTTTATTATAAAAACTATTATTTTTACTATCTCTTAAACTGTAATATAAGCAAATTTGTCTGCTAAAATTTTTTTGTTTGTAATTTAGTATTTATATAAAATTTTATTATGCTTGACCCCCCTATTTTTAAGCTAAAATAAAAAATTAGTTATTTTTTTATAAAATTTGCAATTTAATTTTAATATTATTAAAAATATTTAATTTTAAATTTAACTTATTCTAAAATTTTATTATATAAATTTTTTAAAAATTTTCAAGTTTTTATATGTTTTCAACTCTAAAAAAAAAAGTTTTACTACTAATTAAAGTTAATATTTGGGGTCTTTGCCTTGAAAATGACTCTACGGCACTATAAAATTTTTTTGAATAAACAGTAAATAAAGATTGTGTAATCTAAACAATCAAAACTTGATTCTCTGCTAATTTTAGATATTATCATCACAAAATTTTTTATTATTGGATAAAAATTGATCTGTGTAACAATGCCTCGTACAAAATTGACGGTATCCACTATGGTAAATCATTTTCATTCTATTTTTAGATATTCGAAAAAATTTTCTATCAAATTTCCGGACTTCCATAACTCATTTTAATATTAAGTTAACCAGTTTTAAATTTTGTACAAAATGAGCTTTGTGTTTCATAAATTAAGATTTAGCAAAAATCTCAATTTTGGTTTAGAGACCTCGGAACTCTATTTTCAAGGCAAAGACCCCATTTTATTTATAAAGTTTAAAAATTTTATTAATTAAAGTTGTTTATTAAAACTAATTCTATATTTTGTATTAAAATTATAGAGATAAAAATTAAAATATAAAAGTTTGTCAAAGAGTAAAAACAAAATTTATACTTTAAAAATTTTTTTTAAATTTATAAGATTTTTAATATATAAACAACTTTACTTTTTTTCTTATAAAGTAAAAATAAATATTACTATTTTTTTTTTTTTTGATGGTCATATCACATACCCTGCTTTATTAATAAAATTTACTAATTCTAAAATTAGTAAGTTACACTATACCTCAAGAGCAAAAAAACTAGAATATGGCTTATCTAATTACTTTGTATAACTAAATACTAACTTAGCATCTATATGCAACCTGCCAAAGATAAGTTTGGGCTTCCTGGTTTGGATTAATCTACCTTAAAAAGGCCTGCCCTGGATCACTATCCTGGTTTACTGGCCCATTATGACCGCCTTCTTTTCCAACCTTTTTCTTCTAGCCTCCTAGATAAAAGAACTTTACTACAAGAATAACAGAAAATTTACGAAATTAAATAGAAAATTAAAAAAGGGAAAAAATCTAAACTAAATAAAAAAAACACAATATACCAAAAAAAAAAAGAGAAAAGGAGAAAAAGGTCACAAAAAAGATAGCTATGATGATACTATTTGTACCAAGCTATATAAATTATATAGATTGTATAGAAAAAAAATCCTACTCTAATGCTATATGTAATAAGGAAAGTGTTATTTATCATTTGATTATTTTAGCAGGGGGTGAGTACCAAAATATCATGTTTTTTTTTTTTTTTAATATTAGAGTGTAGCACCTTCCCTAGACTTTTATTAATACTTAAGCAAATTGACATATAGCGGTGCCGAGCTACATACATATTATATATTAGAACTAGGACTAGAACTTTAGGTCTAAGACCATTTATCTATAGCTAAAACCCACCAGAGCTATCAATACTCCCACACATGTGATTGACCTGGATTTTATATATTCCTTCCCAACCACCAATTAGTATCCACATGTCCACCACTTTATCCATATACCTAATATCTCAACTTCCAAATTGGTGTATACCAGGTGAGTGCTTATTGCTCCCAGTTTGGTGTGCTTCGATCCCAACTAGTGTACTTCCAGGAGTTTGTATCTCAAGCCATGCAGCTGCCTCTACCCAATTGGGTAAGTATCTTAAGCCTGCATACTGCCGTAACTAGCTGGTTTTCTGCGACTTTGAGACCCAGGTCTTAACATTTCAAATTCGGTAATGTGTGAATAACTGTACTTCCCAATATGGTGACAAGGCTTGCCCAGGCATGTTTCGCAAATGCTTCCAGTACTTGATATAGTTGGATGAGATTATGAGCCCTAGGGGTTCTTAACAGGTGCATCATCGTTTTCTATTTATAGTGATTCTCAGCAGTTGTAGCCCCAGTTACTACTACATTCACTTATACTAGCTATATCTGTATTGGTGGTCCCGAGTCCTCTTAACGTTCAAAAACTCCCATATGGGTACAACCAGAGCCTGTTAGGTCTATCAACACGTACATGCCTCCATGCTTCAACTTCTTATTAGTTGGTGAGTTTTGTATGTGCCAGAGGTGTTTCAAATCTAGTAAGGCCAATTCTTTACCACAAATCTCTTTGTGTTCACCACATTTCTCACCACTTTCCAATTCTGGTTACCGCCCGGTTATCCTCCCAAACAAGATCCCCAATGCTGCCTTAGAGGTTGTTGGTGCTACCTTGCCAATCGCGAATTTACATATACAACCTTTGTGTAATAGGATCTTTTGTAATGACTACTGTTACACATAGTGCCAACTACTCCACAATGAACCTCCTTCCAGAAATTCCTAATCCAGACCTATATTTCCCACGGCAGATACTTCCAAATATTTGTAAGTAAATGTACCTACTAGGACTTAAACCCGAAACCCGCTCGTGGAGGATTGGGTGCCTAGACCACTAGGCTGCGGGATCCCAACCCCTACCAAAATATCATGTTAATAGATTGTATATATATATGTTTATATATAATCATAATCATTTAAGAGAGAGAGAATTTTACTATTTGCAAAAAATCAGCTAATAAATGACACTTCTCTAAAAAGAAAGGAAAAGAAAAAAAAACACCTAACATTTAGAAATTTTTATACATGATTCTCTAATCTCTTTTAGTTTGTTATCACTTAATCGAGAAGCAGTACCCAAGTTAGCTCATAGCAGGTTCTATTTCGGTAGATGTGTCCTAATTTAAAAAGAGTAAACACTGCTAATTTTTTTGAGGGGTATGCTGGTTTTTCTACTTTTTGGCCAAAATTTCTAAAAAACTTCAAAATAGCAGAAATATAGTAAAAGGTATATAGTTGCAAGTACTTTCAAGTTTTTTAAGGAGTGATTTAAAAAGCTAATTTGTTGTTTCTCTTCTATTATGTTATTTATACTTAACTTTATTGATGATATAGTCTCACTTCTGTTAGAGCATTACTATCTCCAAAATTTTGTATGCAAGGGTATCTATTAGTCTATTATCTTGGTTCTAATGTTTTTGGTTTGCATGCCAAATATGCAAAAAAGTCTTCAAAGAGAAATGTTAACCTTTATAAGAACCACCACATAGTGCCTTCTTCTTTTCCAACAAAATTTTTGCTTCTGTTCAGTGGAAAATTTTGGTATAAGTAATCATTGAGAGAAATATTACTATTTTTTTTTTTAAAAAAAATTTGATAATTCTGCCTTTATTGTATAAAGAATGCATAATAGATATATAAGTTCCTAGCTATTGCCAACAACCCTTTCTTTTTTTCAATAAAGACTCACCCGACTATTCAAAGATGCCCAGATGCAATTTGCTATAGCAATAATTTACTTCTCTTTGCCATCTAACTTACTAGATGACTCTCTAAAAAAATCACTGAAAGCTTATTGCTAGCTTTGTTAAGATTGCCTTTTTCTTAATACTTTTCTTTCTTCAAAGGTGTATAGGAAATGAGAGAAATAAAATAAAAACAAAAAGAAAACGAATATGATGAAAAAAGTAAAAAAGAAAAAACAAAGAAAAATAATAAAAAAAAATAAAAACAAATACAAAGGGAAATATAAAAAAAAATACAAAAAAAGAAAACAAAAAAGACAACACTATTATAACCTGTACCAGGTTAAAGTAAAAATTATATAACAACTATAATGATTGTATATCTCTATGTAAAGCAAGCTTTATTGTATATGCTATTTGACTATTGACCCATCTTGGATACCTCATTAACTGAAGATCTTGATCCAGGTCACGTGGAGTAGTATTATATCTGCAAGTAAACAAGATACATGGTTGTATTCTATTGAGCTTGTCCAAATTTGAGATATAAACAATGCTGATCTTTTAGAGAGAGTAAGCCAAATTTTCCACTTTTTGTAAAAAATTTTAGAAAGCTGGCAAGAAAACAGAAGTAAATA
Source organism: Dentiscutata erythropus (assembly GCA_910591965.1). Taxonomy (NCBI): domain Eukaryota; kingdom Fungi; phylum Glomeromycota; class Glomeromycetes; order Diversisporales; family Gigasporaceae; genus Dentiscutata; species Dentiscutata erythropus. The sequence goes on from CAJVPY010005061.1 coordinate 9,429, forward strand.
AGAAAGGAGTCACTTGGCTAAGTAAAAGAGTGTGGCTTAAAAATAGCAAGTTCTTTACTGTTCCCCAGTTATTTAGTAACAGAAAACTTTATCGATGGAAGAAAGCTATATTCTCCACCAAAATTTCATATACAAGGATACACTTTCTCAGCCAGTTATCTTGTATAAAGATGCTTTTAGCTTGTATGTTGAATATATAAAGAAGTCCTTGTAAAAACAAAAAATGTTAACTTTTATAAAAACCACTTTGTTGTCTACCTACTACAGGTTTTTTCTACTCTCCAGTATCCAAACTTGACTTTTTTTTGTGAGAAATTTTGGTCCAGATGATTGTTAGAAAAAGTAAAATATTATTATTTTATAATTCTTATTTTCAAATATTATTATATAAAATTTTTTTTAAATATATTGAATTTTAACAAAATTGGATCTTATTTAGTATAGATAGGAATATATAAAAATTATGAGATTATTTAATATAAAAAAACTCTAACCCTAACCCAAAGCTAACTATAAACTATACTATGACCCTCACCCTAATCCTAACTATTCTCAAATCTGTTTAAATTAGTTATAATATTTATATATTCCCACCTATACTAAATATCAACCTAAAAGTTTATAAGCTATTAGTTGAAAATTATTACTATTTTTAGTATTTTATATAAGCCTTATAGTTTTTAATATAATTTTAAAAAAATTTTACCAAATAAATTTTATCTAAATTTATAAATAATTATTAAAGACAAACTTCTAATTTTAAATTTTTAAAATTAGATCTTCTTTAGTATAGCTAGACAATATAGAAATATTATAAAATTATAATATAAAAAAAACTTTAACTCTAACTCTAAGCTAACTTTAATATAAACTATAAGTTCACCCTAACTCTAACTATTTCCAAATTTGTTTAAATTAGGTTAAATAGTTATTTATTTATATTATAATCTTATAATAATTTTATATTACCTAGTTATACTAAAGATTAACTTTAAAATTTATTAAAATTATATAAATATATTAAAAATAATATAAAGTAAAATTTTAAAAATTAAACCTAGTTTTTAATATAAAATTTTTAAAATTTGCTAGTAAAATTTACTAATAAAAAGTGTAAAAAAATTAATTTTTAAAAAATTCAAAAAAATATTTAGAGCTACCAAATTTTAAATATAGATTGCCCCATGTATAAAGTACTTTATACAAGTATTTAATAGCTTATTAATATGCTATATTGGTAAATAATTGGCTTTAAAACTGTCACAATATAGTACACTGTACTACTAGTAGTATGGGTAAATCTATTTATTAAAAAATTGTAAAAATGTACTGTTTTTATTAAAATTACTTTACATATAAAACTCTAGTAGGTTTAAATTGCAAATAATTAGTTTAAACTTTTTTTTTTTTTTAATTCTTTGACAGTCTTGCCAGTGCTTAATTTATTTAAGACTATATTTAGATGAGAGTTGAACTCTTTCGAACAATATAAATCATTCATAACTATAAAAAGCGTCTAGTGATTGCGAGCTTAACATCACCCGGCTGCAATTAACATGCCCAAATGCAACTTGTCGCACCAACCTGTATACAAGTTAGATAAACTTTGTCAGCTCATTAAAGCTTTTCCTCTTTCTTTACCGAGAGCAAAAGAAAGTGATGATCTTATATCCAATACAAAACCACTGATACTATCAAGAAAACAAACTAAAAAACTAACTAAAAAAAAAACAAATAGAATGAAGAGGAAATTTTAAAGAAAAAAATAAAAGGGGTACAATGAAATGTAAAAAAAGAAAATCAAAGAGAAAAGCCCAAGAGCTAACAAAGAAGAAACTACCTCTATCAAGAAGCAGTACAAATGAAACAAAAGAAAATACACTATTATAACCCGTGCCAGATTTAAGAAAAAATTTTATAACAACTGCAACGTTTGTATATCTCGACTACAAAATCTAACAGATTATTATCTAACAACCGACCAACTCCGGATGCCTTTAGAGACCTGATCCCAGTCACATGGAGGTTCTGTATCCATGGACTATGTCGCATCACATATTTATCGATAAACAAGGCACGTGGTTGTATTCCTGAGTACTTTCGAATTTGGGAGGTAAACAATGCCGATCTTTTGGAAGGGGTAAGCCAAATCGCCCACTTTTTGTCGAAAATTTTGGAGAAAAACTGGCCGAGCGAAAAACACCTAGGAAAAGACCACTTGCATCTAAGGAAAGTCATTATATTCATATAAAAACTCAACAATTTTTAAACCTTCTTCTAGGAGAGTACTTATGCTTTCTTGTTGGTAAGTGATAAACTCTGGGCTTGTCAGCAAGTAGCATATAAGAACTACTTCTAAACGACAAGTGCCGTGCATGTGGTGAGTGATAAACTCTAAAGAAGTTAGCAGGTAGCGTATGAGAACTACCTCTAAATAACAACTGCCGACTTAT
>CAJVPY010005062.1:0-11881 GCA_910591965.1 Dentiscutata erythropus
TCTAGTAAAATTAAAAAATTTCCATAATAAAGCTTATAGAATATGTTTTAAATAAAATATTGTATATATAAATTATATCCCATATTATTAATAATTTTTAATTTTATTTAAAAATTTGTAAATACTTTTCAATTTTCCAGGCAAATTTGTCTGAAATACAGTTTAAGGGATAATACACACAAAAACAATAATACCCAAAGAAATATAGTAACTACTGAACTATTAAATTCATTTAATTTATCCAGAATACCTACCCATATTCTTATATTAAAACCTGGTTGTATAGCTACCATAATGAGAAATCTTTCATTACATGATAGTCTATACAAAAATAGTAGAGTTATAATTTTAAATATTGGACACCGACTAATAACCGTGCAAAACCCAATAACACAATCTATTGTATATTTACTACGAATAAGTTTCTTATCATTTTCTTTTCAAAATTAATCATCACCAATTTCCCCTACGCCTAGCATACTCTTCAAGATTTAATTTATCACAAGAGCTAACACTAGATCGTGTTATACTAGATCTACGCACTCCAGTATTTGCTCATAGCCAACTATATACTGCCCTTACACATGTTCATCAAAGAAACCATGTCTTAATACTTGTGAAAGAAAATGATTCCACAAACCCTTTTATAACAAAAAATATTATATACTCAGAACTACTCAATTAAATCTTATAAATCTAACTAAATACAAATAAAATTATTGCAATATCTTATAAATAAAATAAAAAAAATTAATAATAATTAATTACAAAAATAACAAATACGTATTTATTACACATTACTTAAGCACAATATAAGAATACTTAAAATATAAACTACTTTAACAATAATATTTACTAATAATATTATTATTTTATAAAAGCAAAATCGATTTTATTTATATCATACTATATTTTAACTAATATTCCTTAAAAAATAACATTTTTTTTACGTATCAACACCTACAAACATACATAAAAACTCGCTAACAAATTCAATATATACATATAAAAATAAAATATAAAACATTTAAACTTCTTCAACATTCACATCATTATTCTGAGATCTTACACTCTTTCATAAAGATCGACCAGAAGAACCTCTTCCTCTTTTACCACCATGTGTTGTACCTTTCTTACCTTATTCTTTTTAACAGATTCTTCCATTTCATCACTATGAACACTTTTATCTACATTACTATTATCATCATCAATAACTTCATCTGACTAAAAACCCAAACTATCACCATTATCAAAAATAGGCACAGATTCATCAAAATCTTCAACTTTAACTCTCTTTGAAAAAGACCTATTATCTAAACTTAAAGAACTAGCCTGAGAATTATCAATCTTACTACCTGAATTCATCAATGAACCTTTATCCTCAAGAATATCTTTTGAATTTCCAACAATACTCCGATAAGTAGAAAGAAGTTTAGCATGAGTAAAATTAGTCACTTCAGATAAATTATCTAAACTAACATTATCAAAAATATTTTGCTTAGAAGAAAAATAAGTACTAATATACATAAAATCCTTAGCATAAATGTAAAAATCACTATCAATAACCTCAAATTGACCAACTACAAAAATAAGTGAATTTTGTGGTCGAATTTTTAGATTAACAAACCATGTGTTAAAACGTGGAAAAACAAGTTTAATGATAAAACTATGTTCCTGCCTGATATAATCACTTATTAACAATTTAAAAATTGAAGTATTGTCATTTTCTACAACTTGCGGCAACTCTTGAGAAACTCCTACTAAAGAAGTCTTCAATAGACATTTATTCAAATTATTAACTTTATTAAGAATAGATAAATGAGTTGAAATAGAAACAATCATCTAAAATAACCAAAAAAGATAAGTAAACAAAATAAATTTTAAACTAACAAAAAACTTAATACCTTTGCTCTTTTTTTGCCTTTATAGAATCCAGACATGATCTTACAGCCTACTGAATAAAAACAATCCTTTTCGAAAATAGCCTGTGTTTCTGGATCGCATTCATCAAGATTCATAGATACAAATAATACCAACTCAACTTTACTATCCTCACGTTCAATTGGATAACCACCAATAGCCTATACAGCTCTTAGATTATTATCTCCTTTTTTGCTCAGATTAACATATTTAATCCTCACAATCATATCTGCATAACATGGCATAATATAAAATCGCAAACCACTATTTTTTTTTTATATATATACTTTTTTTTTTGAAAAAATAAAAATTATAAAACTACAAACAAATAAATCTAAAAAAAAAACACAATACAGACAGACAACAATGCTTATATAGAAAATATCCATATAAAAATGATGAAAAATAAAAAAATCTTATATAAAACAGTTATATAAATCTGACATAAAAATAACGTATTGCAAATTAATACTAAAATAACACTAAACCAAAAATAAATAAATAATTTACCGCCAAATAACATCCTTTTCTAATCCATATTACAAATAAAATAAATAATACATATATATATATATATATATTATATTATATTATATATATTAATAAATAATTATAATTATAAATACTAAAAAAAACATAGCATATATCACCAACATACAACAACAACATACTGTAAAATTCTCACAAGCAAGTATTCATATAATTCGATATTAAAATCAATTTAATTTTACTTTATTTATACAGTTTAAATATTTTTTTTTTAAAAAAAACTGCTATGAATAAACAAAGAAAAATTATATAGAAACTTTTATTAAAGTTATAAAACTCACTATTAAAATAATCAAAACTCTTTTTATTTTAAAAAATTATTAACATAGCAATAACCTAATTTTAATAAGCCGATAATATATTAATTTCTCTAAACAAAAAAGAATTTTGATTGTTTAAATAATATAATCTTACAACCCCAATAAAACTTTCCCTATACTATTTGTTTATTTATTCTTTGTAAATTCTTTATTAAAAATATTTTAAACTATAGAAATAATGTAAAATTTAATTAATTTAAACACTATAAATAAATATAAATTTTACATAATAAATTACTAAAATAATTATTTAATTACATTAATACTAACCATAATATATCCAATATAAAAAAAATAAAAATAACCTACTAAAATATACAATACTATTATCTTAAATTAACTAAATATAAGATAAGTGGTGCGAATGCACTACCATCGCACTAGTTTTATTATAAAATAATATACTTTTTATTATATTATATATCAAGTTTTAGTAAATAAAACAATATAATAAATTTAATAAATTTTATATAATATATTATAGATAGTTTTTAGACATTTAAAATATTGAAACAATATATTAAAAGAGTTGTTATTTTCACTATAGTAAATTGTTATTTCCACCATAGTTATACAAGATTTTCTATTTTAGATAGTGGTTAGATTATCAAAATTGGCTTGGTGGATTTCAAAATATTTGGGGTTAATGGTGCAAACATAAAGATCTACAAATTCACTATTACACAGAGTATTATATTACAATTATAACAGTAAATTTGTAGATCTTTATATTCGTACCTTTAACCTAAATATCTTGGGATTTACCAGGCTGATTTTGATGAACTAATCACTATTAAAACCAGAAAAGTCTCCTCTACAACTTTACTTAAAGCTAGAAGAAAGGTTTACTTATTAGTTTTAGAGTTAGGGTTAGAGTAATATTAAAATTTAAGGCTAAATCTAAAAATAGAAAATTTTATATAATCATGGTGGAAATAACAAAAATCCATAGTGGAAATAATAATTCCCTATATTAATAGCAGAGTTAAATTTTTAATATTTATTTATTAATTTATTTGTTATAACCAAAAAAATCTTTTCAAAATAGACTATTATACAGCCTATACAAAATATTACTATATATTAAATTCAAAAAATATATAACTTTTTATCTTTAATTTTTACAAAATTTATAATAATTCTATATTAATATTATTTTTTATACAATTTAAAGCTACTTGTATACCAAATTAAAAATATAATTAAAGTATTAGATTCTGATATATACTAAATTTGATTCAATATTTAGCATATCCTTTTAATTTTATTTTTAATTTTTGTATAAATACATTATTATTTATAATATTGTCTAGAATAATATCAAAAAACTATAAAAAAAGCAAAGAAAAATTATTCTAAAAAATATGATTTTATATAATAAAAAAAACAAAATAAATTCTTTAATAAAGATTTGATGAACCTCTATTTGCACTTCTAAATTTCTTTAACTTAGTATCTAATATATTTTTAAGTATTCTTAGTAGGTTATATTTATCAGATACCAACTTTGTAAAGTTACATTTATATAGATATTATAATTATTTAATATTTTAAAAGAATTAAAATCAAAATAACCAGTGGTAATCATTACTACTCCTAGATATATTTAAGATTAGGGTTAGAAATTAGAGAATTATTTTTTTTATATATAATATAATATAGAGCTACTATAAGGGCCCAATAGGGCCCAATCTTAGTTTTTATAAGGTTTTTGGAGTCCTGAACATTTTTACTTAGAGAACCCAATCCTGTTTACTTAGTATATTTTTGAGATATAGGCACCCTGGTGATGATCACCACCAGTTATAGTTAGATTAATTCATTTTAAAAAACTTATTTATAATATTTATTCTATTTTATTTTCTACTTATTAAATCAAAATTGGCAATTGTTTTTTAAAAAGTCCAATATTATTAATATAGTAAGCTATAATAGCAATAAATTTTTTGATGTTTGAGAATATTCAAAGATCCAATATAAAAAAAATCATAATTAATATTAGAAAAATATAACTATAGTATTATATTGTAAATATAAAAAAAATTAGTATTTTGGATTTAATTTTAATTAATTTGTGATCCACATAAGAACTAGTGAAATTAATTAGTAAATTGTAGAGAAATTTACTATTAAATTTTGCCTTTTTTGGAATCTGGAGTTTCCCAAAGATAAACGTTTTTCTTTACTAAGTAAACATCCTTTCAAACTTTAAGTAAAGTTGTAGAGGAGTTTCTTGTGATCAAATGGCGCTTAAAACGTTAAAATCGGCCTAGTGGATCGCGAGATATAAGTACTGTAGTCTTTGCAACTATATGTTTTCTTCTTTTATTTATAAAGAAAAAAACATATAGTCCCGAAGACTAAAGTACTTATATCTCGCGATCCACAGGGCCGATTTTAACATTATAACTGCCATTTTGATCGCAAGAAACTCCTCTACAACTTTGCTTAAAGCTTGAAAAGATGTTTACTTAGTAAAGAAAAATGTTTTTCTTTGGGAAACTCCAGATTTCAAAAAAGGCAAAATTTATATAGTAAACATATCTCTACTTTTTACTATGTTTTGTCACTAGTTCTTAGGGGGATTACAAATTAAATTAAATACTAAAGCAAGTAATAATAAGCTTCATAGCTACAGAAACCTTATAGTTAATAATTAGGCTTTATAATTGCAATAGCAATATAAGAATTATTAATTTAAAAATGTGGCTTTGTAGCTATAATAGCAATACGAAGATATTGGATTGTTATCAAACTTTGGAGCTGTAGTAGCAGTACAAAAACTCTTTTAAATTGTAATTAGGCTTTGCAGCTCAAAACTATATTAGAGTACAATTTTAGAATCTGTGGCTACAGTATTAGTACAAGAACTTTTATAATATAATTATACCTTGTAACTATTAAAATAATTATTGCTTTACCCGGAAAGTTCAAATAATGACAGTCCCCTAACGAACAACTAGGGAACCTTTGATCCTTGCAGAGCTATGCAAGCCGGGTATACAGTGATCACTGCAAAAGACACTATCCTATCTTACTTCAGACACATATCATCATCCCCCTCTGAGATAGCACTTACTATACCAAATACTACTGACAACCAACTCTCAGACTTCTCTGATGAACCGCTATCAGAAGACGACTATAACAGTGAAGAATATCATACAGATCCAACATCATCACTATCACTATCTTATTCAAGATGGTGAAAAGGCACTTATCATGAAGTTGACCCAAACACATGCTTTAACAAATTCCTTCATTACCACAGATTACAACTTCTACCCTCACCCCAAATTATTGGCTCATTCCTGCAATATATTCAAGAAAATACCCTGAATTCTATACAAATAACTACATCAAAATATCTTTAAAACCAACCAGTACCACTTATTTCTTCTTTGAAGCACATATATATCTTCCCCACGAAGGAATCTTACCAAATCATACAAACTATTACCTCATTGAATATCTTCGTAGCCATTATAAAGTACAACTTAAATCAAACAACTCTTTTATACCAACCTTCATTGACGACTCTCTCTTTATTAACTCATCCGCATCCCTACCTAACAACTCTCTCTTTATTAATTCACCTGCATCTCTACTAAAGATGCTTGACAAAACTATTTCTGAATTGACGAATGGGATCATCAAATGATGATCCTGACGAAACTGTTGATGATTGACGAAACTAACAATGCCAGGATGTAGGTGAGATTTTCTGGGTCATGTGACAATCCGATCTCTGATCTGCACCACGATCCAAACATGTCAATCAAAATATTTTTATCTTAATAACTTAAGAAATTTTTTTTTTTATACTTATACATAAATAAATTTATTTCTTATTTAAATTAATATTTTCAAATTAATTAACACTTTTACTAAAACGTACCTACAGCATTTTACCACCTATGCCGCATTATTTTAAAAACTGACTAATTAATTTATATGCGATACTCCAAGTAAAAATGCACTATGTTTTCAAAAACCTTTCCTAAACCTTAATTCTAGCACTAAACTAAGATAAAAAACTTATAAGCGGATTATTTATATTCTCTATATTTACAAATTAATCCGAATAAATATTCATGAATTGACCTATTAGAAGATTTCAGAATTAGTATAAATAAGCACATACTTTAAAAAAATAGAATTTATACGTCACTTTTGAAATAAATGCATTACTTATTTTGTCTGAAATCGGACATCGAAGTATTAATTCTGAAACCCTAAATTTTAATAAACATTTTTTAATTCCCTGATATGTAATAAAAAAAAAATTTGTAAATACGAATGGCTTATTTTAAATAAAAAATATTTATATATTCGCAAATTAAATAATTAAAATACTTAGATTAATAAAATATTGTCTCATGTACTAAATACTCATGAATAATAGCTTATTTTTAGGCACTTAGATAAAAAAATTTTCATCACACTCACCCAAGTTAATGCAGACAAAATGAATTAAATAGCTACGAACCCGAATAGATAGTCATATACTAAATTAAAATAAATAAATAAAATTAAATAGTACATATTCATGAACTTGAGTAGCTTATTTAAACACTTAGATCAACAAATTTTATCATACTTACCTAATATAACACAAACTCAGAACTACCCCAGATAGATCCATATTATTTTACTGATGATTACTTAATAGACACCACATTTTACCGACAAGTTCACTTTACCAACAGTCTATTTCACTGAAGCTCATTTCATTGACAAGTTTTATTTTATAAATTATACAAACTTTAACTCGTGACCTTAATGATATTAACTGAATTACTTTGTCTGTAAAATGAGCTTTGGTTAAATAAACTATCAGTGAAATAAACTTGTTGGTGAAATATGGTGTTTACGAAGTGATTGTTGATAAGCTGATCGTATCCTACAATGGACTATAAGACGAAGCCACAGGACCACGCCAATGATGAACCCACTGGAACGACACAAACAACACGACGAAACTATAAGCTAGAAAAGAAAGCAACCATCTCGAAGACATTACCAAATTCAAGAAACAACAACCGCCAACTCTAACGATTCTAAATGTTAATTTTATCTGGAAAAAGAAAAGGTTAGCTAAATGTGTTCACAAACAAGAAAGAATGACAAAAATAATAACATTCCCTTCGAAGCCAAAAGAAAAAATAGCCACTGAGAAAAGAAAAACAACGATGAACCAACACTAGAAACGAAATTACTGCATCTAAAAAAAAAAATTTAGTTGAACAGTATGCAAAATGCGGTACAAAACAAAAAAAGCAAATACAAAAAAAAAAAAATCACTGATTATTATCCCTGTTTATATATCCTGTGATCAGAGATGCATGCACAAAATAGGTGCAAAACCACCAAGGGTGCGTTTTATAATATAATTGGATTTTTTTTATAGCCACTAACTAAAGCAAACAAAATAAAATTAAATAGTAAATATTCACGAACTTGAGTAAGTTATTTAAACATTTAAATTAATAAAATTTTATCATACCTACCTAAGTTAGCACGAACAGAATAAATTAAATAATAAATAGTTATAAACCCGAATAGCCATTTTAAACATGTAGATTGAAAAGGTTTCTTTATACTCACGCTCTAAATTAAAAAGAGTAATATTAATAAACTTGAGTAACTTATTTTAAACACTTATATAATAAATATATTATACGCAAATTAATATAAAAACAATAAAATTAGATAGCGAATAGTCACGAACCTGAATGGCTTTTTTAAATCCACGGATTGATAAATTTTCTTTATAGCTACTAACTAAAAATGAACAAATAAAATTAAATAGTAAAAACTCAAGAACTTGAGTAGCTTATTATCAATAAATTTCACCATACTTATCTAAGTTAATGTGAACAGAAAAAAAATAGCTATGAACCCATATAACATATTTTAAACATGTAGATTAAAAAAAAGTTCCTTTATAATCACGCTCTAAATTAAATTGAATAAACGCAATTAAATATACATAAACTTAATGACTTATTTTAAGTATTTAAATTAAAAATTGAATAGTAAATAGTCACGAACCTACATAGCTTATTTTAAATCCGTAGATTGATAAATTTTCTTAATAGTCACTAGCTAAATTAAAACGAACAAATAAAATTAAAAGTAAATATTCATGAACTTGAGTGACTTATTCAAAATACTTAAATTATCATACTCACCTATGTTAATTCAAACAAAATGAATAATTTTTTTTTATTTTTTAACTAAATTAAAGCAAAAAAAAGAATCAAAAGGTAAACGTTTGTAGCTTATTTAAACAGATTAATAAAATTTCTTTATACTTACATAAATTAATGCGATCAAAAAGTAAATAGTCGTGAACCTGTATAGCTTATTTAAAACATATATTATTAAAATTTCTTTATAATTGTGCTCTAAATTAAAGCAAACAACAAAATTAAGTAAGAGTTTACTTTAAACGAAGTGATGTGTTTTCTTTTAATTACGTATTGATTTTTTTTTAATGAAGTTCGATCCAAGTGATTTAAGAAGTGTCTTAAGTAAGAGTAAGATAAATAGTCTTCATTGTTTATCATTATTATTGATAATCTTGATCAATAATAATTTCCGTATTAGGTCGGAGAGTCGGAATGCATGTGACCCAAAAAATCTCACCTACATCCTGGATCTGTCGACGAAACTGGTGACGATTGATGAAACCATTGACGATTAATGAAACCATTGACGAAACACAAAATATAAAAAGGTATTTTATAAAAAGATAATACAAAGCTTTATTTATTATCCTTTTAAATTTTACAAATTTTTCTAAGCAATTTTTACACTATATTTAAGTGCTATTTATCTTTTTAAGATTTGGCGATATGTTTTTCTAAGTGCTATAGGTAAAGACTCTAATGCTTCATTTTCATTCTCTATAATACTTGAATCTCTGCTAATATTATCATTTGCATTATTTTCATCTATGGTATTCGAATCTATATTATCTATGGTATCCAGATCTATATTATCTATAGTATTTGAATCTATATTATCTATATTTAAGTCATTATTTTCATAATCCCATTTTTCTACTGAATTCGCTGCCAATTCTGCAGGGTCAAAATTAAATATACCTTGTCCTGGTTTGTTACCAGTTAACTCATCGTAATCAAGTTCATCAAACTCATCTTCATAATCTTGAAATTCTTTATTATTACTATCGGATTCACCATCTCGAAATACTTCATCATTTAAACATACTATATTTCAATATCAAATTGTTCAATTATTTCTAAATTACATTCAACTTCCTCTACTTCAAAATCTTTCATTATTTTCGACTAAAAATGTTGCAGATGCAACTTGTACTTGTAAGTCATTCAACAATGTTTTTTTGCCAAAAAAAGCAAGTTCTCTTTTTATATTGGAAATATAAAAAGATTGAACTAGTGCCATAGCTTGAAGCCTTGATAAAGAAAGTCTACATCATTGTTTTCCATAAATCTAACCTAATGCTGAAAATGTTCTTCACAATCAGCAGAATGTGGTATGATTGAAAAAATTTTGATTGCAAGCTTTCTAATAGATTTGGAGCCAGTATGATTCGTCATCCACCATAATAAAGGGTTATCGGTTTCGAAACTATAAAGCAAGTCAAATCTATCTTCTTTTTCTCAAAATAATCGCATATATGCAATAAGATTTGCACATTCATATTCATCATAGTCTTCATTTTTCCATATTTGAATTGCAATTCTTGCAATTTCTTGAAATTGATTTTCCCGTAAACCAGCACCTAATAAAATAAAAATTATATTAACTAATATATATTTATTTATTAAATCTTCAAAATATGCATACCATGATATCCTGGGTGGAGAAAATATGCAAGTAAATAAATATCTGTATTAAAATTATTCCATCTTTTGTTAAAAACTTGCTTGCAATAATTTTTAAATTTATTAATTTGTAAGCTTGGAATTTTTTTAATAGCAGCTGCCAAACTAATGAATTGTACAAAGCAATCTGCGAGTATTGTTGATTGGGCTTCCAAGTTCATAATAGCAGTTCGAATTGGAGATAAAATTTTGACTAAAATTTTAATGTCAGAAAAAAAATAAGGTAACTTCAAGATTTGTTTGACAGTATGATTTATAATTAAGTTCGGGTTCTCATTTATAACCTACATATTATATAAAATAAAATTTAAATATTAATCTTAAATATTATAAAAACATTAATTTATAAAATAAATATCTTACTTTAATAAATGCACGCTCAAGTTGACTAACAGATAAAGTGTATTCATATGCTGATGTCCATCTTGTGTCTATAAATTTTCTTAATCCGCCACCAGAAATATTTAATTCATAAATTGCTTGCTGCAGATATGTATTTGGTTGATGTGATTTCTTAAAGTATTTGATAATTTCATTATATCCTTTTATAAGGCGTGAGGCAAAACTATGCTCTAAAATAATTATATATTAATAATAATTTAATTATTATAACTTAAATATTTTTAATAAATACTTAAAATATCTTTAGACACAAGATTGATACAATAAGCAATACAGTTTAAGTTTAATATTTTGGGATATTTTTCATAGATAGTTTGCTGTGTAAGCTTCATGTTACTTGCATTGTCTATAACAATTGCTGTAAATCTATTATGCCCAACTTCTTCTAAAATTAAATCAATTTTTTCTACAAGAAATTCGGCTGTATGTGAATTTGCAGAAAATCATGTAATGAATATAAAAATTTGTTATGCATAGGTATTAAAATAACGAAGCTATGTAGAGTTTCTATTGGGTGAAGTCTACCCATCTAGTGCTATATATATATAAAAATATAATTAATAATAAATAATATAATTATATATTTAAAGAAAATTACTACGAATCACCACTGGTGATTATCGCCGGTGTCACGTGCCTAGTATATACAATACGCGTTATACAGAAATAGTTTATTAATAATCCAATTTTTTTTATTCTTTTTACAGTTATCTAAGTGTCTAACTATTCCACGCTCGAATTCACAGCCCTTTACCTTTAATTACTGCATTCTTTACTTTTAACTTACTTTCGTGTATTTTCTTAGCTCTAACT
>CAJVPY010005063.1:0-11881 GCA_910591965.1 Dentiscutata erythropus
CTTCCAGCCGGCAACCCGGAAGGGTCGATCTGCCCAGGCTTTAGGTATCTGAAGGACGCTCTCCCCTTGGTACATACTTTCGAAGCGTATGTCCTTTTTCTCCGATGCGACAGAACCCGGCGATTCGGCTGGTATGTCCTCCGCCATTAGGACCTGGTCATTCAGTTCTCCGATCTCGGGCCCCGGTTCGAATTCAGCCTTCTTGTAATACCATCGAAGATCACTGCTACTTTTTAACTCAGGACTTCCCAAATGGGTTTTTGGTTATGCCGGTTCCTCGGCTTTATTGCGCCATTGCTCCTATTACTAGATCGTATGACCGAAGTTATAGATTTATCTAAGATCCAACCAATAATCATAACCGTCAACCGTAACGCAAGCCTATTTTTCAAAATTCATTGTCCGTGGGATTCGAACTCTATTTATTTTACAACTTAATTTTTAATTTATTTTATAGAATTTATAATTTAATATACCCTGTACTAAGTACACACATATAGCAAATTTTTAATAAAGTTGAGATTAGTTAGAGTTAGAGTTAGAGTTAGAGTTAGAGTTTGGGGTAGAGTTAGGTCAGGGTTAGGATAACTTACCTGACAATATAACTTACATTGTAAGTTATATTGTAAGTTATATAGCTTCATATAAGTTACAAATACATAATATTAATATAAGCCAACTTTGAAATTAAATTTAGCTAGTATTAGGAATACTAAATTATATATACATCATTCTGGTTATACCAACATCTGAATATAATGATATCATAGTAAAATCTTTCTATACCAACATTCTTTTTCAAAAATTTAATATAAAATATCAGTATAACTCACTGTATCGATATTTTGAATTTTTTTACTAATGTCTCAAAAATGTCAATATAACTAGAGTGATGTATAGAAGCTAATTCTTATTTAGTACTAAAATATGTAAATTACATAAATTACATTAGTTAAAATTTAACTTACTATTAGTTTAAATAACTTATGTAAATTATACAACCCTGGGTTAGATAAAATTGCAAAAGAAGCATTTTTACTTAGTTATACAACAGGGTTACTCTAGTAAAATTTTGAGATATAGCAAATTTTAAGAAAAGTTATAATTAGGGTTAGGGTTTAGGTTAGGGTTAGATAAAATTATATAACGATCATTTTTTGTTAGTTGCACAACAGGGTTACCCTAGTAAAATTTTGAGATATAGCTAGGGGTGCAGTGCAGGTGCACTTTTTTTTAAAACTCTTATTATTTATTTTACAATTTAACAACTTAATTTATTTTACAACTTAATTTATTTTACAACTTAATATATTTTACAACTTAATTTATTTTACAATTTAATTTATTAATAATAAGTATAACAATTATTTAACAATTAATATATTTACAATAAATATTTGCTAATTAAATATCTCATAATTATTCTTAGTTAATAAATTAATTTAATTTGCTATATACTATACAATACTGTATATACTGTTCTATATATTATTCAATAAACTTAAATTTATAAAATCAAGTTTGAAATACAAGTTAACTTAAATTTACGTTTCAAGTTTATAAAATTACTATAAGTTCAAACTTTAAAGCCAAACTAAGGTTTACAAACTTTAGTTCGTTTTTCTTTTGAACTCCTTGAGACTGAACTAGAACTGGACCAAGCGAACCACTTAATATCCCTAATCCGAAGCAAAAATAAACTTTTACATATAATCTAACTCTTCTAATTCTAACCCTATCTGATTCTAACCTTGAATTTTAGTTCTTTTAACAGATGATAACCTTTGTAAAATTCAAAAAAATTTTTAACAAAAATTTTAACTTTTTATTTGACTAGTGCTTAGTTAAAAGCTTTTTATCAAGAAACAAATTCATATACAATATTTATAAAATTTTTTGTAATACACATTGAGATAAATAGTGAAAATAAAGAAATAAGACTGCTAATTAAAAATTAACTATCTAATGTAGGTACTGTATGTCAAATGGTTTATTTTTGCAGTCTGTAAATACTCTTAAGCAACTTTTTTTGGAGCAAAGATTTTTTCAATAGCTTGTCCAACAGCCGTCAAATCCTCAAACAACTCAGCATGTGTATTCATAGAGTAGCAAACTTCATAAGGAATCCCATCAGGTAATTTCGTACTTTCGACAGAGACAGATCCATCACCTTTAACAGGTATCAGTCCTTCAAAGTCAATTACCCATTTACCATGCTGGTTCTTAGTAATAGGATATCCTCCATTAGATTGATATACATTACTAATAATAGTTACCAATGGAGGATATTTAAATTCTGTGCCTTGAAATTTTAAACTATCATGAAATTTCTTAGTATCATCTAATACTCTTTCTAAGTACGCTATTCTCTCTTCTTTTGTTCCGATTGCCAAATTTCGGGGTGTATCCTCGAATATAACATCGCTCCACTCACTATTTAACCACTCCTTCGAATCAAAATAGTCTATATAAAAGTCCTTACCGGTCACCGGATTTTTAAAAGCGTTACATTTAATAGGCAACAAATGAAATGCAGTTCGAAAAGTAAATATGGTTGTTGGATCTTGAAGTTTTTTATTAAACAGCACTGGACTTCCAAATTTTAATTCGTGGAATATCCCGGGTGCACCGCCGAACGGTGTCCCAGCGAATATTACGCCGGCAATTAAGTGTGGTGCACGATGTAATACTGATAGAGTGATTAGACCGCCATTTGAATGAGCAAATATATAAATAGGTTTTTCACCGTTTGCTGCATAGATCTTTTTCAGGTATTCTAGAAATATATCCGAGGTTGCTAGTAATCAAATAGTACGTACAAGAAGAATAAAGTTAAACTTTGATTAAGCACATCGGTTCTGCCAATCACAAATTTTACTGATATCAAATGTCACGTTAACATTTTTTTATTATTTCTATAAAAATTACTTGTATATATTTTACCTTGATTACTACGTCTCCAATCGTAACTAAATTTATGAAATTTAAAGGATGATGAATTTTTTTGAGAAGACAGGTTATCCATGTGTTGTATTAAAGAATCATAAAATTTATAAAATGCGATCTTTTGTAATATTCCGTGGGGAATAAATCGATCTGGCTCATCTTTGGTGATTTGTAACGGGAGATCAAGATTTCCCTTGCTATGGGGTGAAAGAGGAATTTGCAAATTTAACCAAGTTGTAGTTTTAGTTTTCTGATTATATAATTTTGAACCTCGGTATCCTGGAATTAGTACGATATCGGAATGTAAATGCTCAAAGCCCGGAATTTGAGGTGGTGTTTTTTTTCGAATCGTCATTTTTTTTAAAAAAAAATTGGGTTTCTATTTATTTTATTTAGTTTATTTTTTTTAAGAGAATTTTGTTATAAATCAAAGAATCAATTTTCGAGCATTTATATAAGCGTTTAATATTTAGAGATATGCAATACTAAAATCATTTATTACATGCAGCTTTGTGATTTGAAATCAGGATTTGAAACGGTTACTGTATTAAACTTTCAAACTCCTGTGATCTATAAATTTGTAGACTAAAAAAGTAAGATCTTTGTGTTACTATTCTAATTATTGTTTCGTAAACATACAAACCGTTGGAATTTATCACTTATATTGTTACGATAAGTCATATTATATTTATGACCAAAAATTTCAGTAGCGATAAGTGATAAGTCAAAGCCAGCACTCACGCCAAAATATATGGTGTAATAACGATTTTCAATATATGTTGTATGTAGGTGGATTGAAAACTTGTTATCAAACATCCACTTAAGTAAATTTCGATAATAATTTATCTAAAATTGGCATTATATATTTTCAGTTGTTGTATATATATAGTACTGTAAACTCTAATTTTATTTTTGTATGATATAATACAGTATTTATATCTTAGTAGGATGTCCTTAATGATCAACTGTGGAAATGGTTAGAGAGCGAATCATAATTACAGCAATAAGCTTTCCTTACCTTGTGTTGATATATTGCTACTAAAAGTTTTAGAAATGATTTTATTTACCGTTACTACCTTTCCGTTACTACTTTTATAGTCTCTTTGTTATTAATATTTAATCTATTGCTTTAAATCTTTATTAGTTTAAAATATGGATATATTTTAATTAATAGTTAAATATTTAAGCTAATATATTTTAATTTTACAAATTTATATATAATTTATATTTTTACTAAAACGCATCTATGGTTTTTTATATTTATGCATATATTATCTCAAAAACCTAAATACTAACTTTAATAATTTAAAAAATATATATTAAAAATAGAAAAAAACTAATGATCACCTGTGGTGAACTAATTTTTGCTAAGATTTAGGATTAGGATGCAGTTTTGGGACCAATAAGAGGGATATATATAATAATCTAAATATATACAATATATATAAGATTTTTCTGAACATTTTTACTTAGAATTCCTAACCCTAATTACTTAGTACGTACGTATGTTTTTGAGACATAGCACTACAGGTGATTATCACAGGTGAAATCCTTAAAAATATTGTATAATATATATACTGTAGATAAATATAAATTTATTTCAAATTTTTACATAACTAATAGTGATAATATTGTGCGTCGTTTATTGATTCCTGTCAATTCTGAATCATTTGTGAATCAATAAATAACATATCAAATACGTCATTTTGGAATCAGTACGAATTTTTTTTCGATTAATTAAAATATTTTATTCTTATTTCTTTCTATTAAAAAAAAAAATTTATTACGCGAAATGAAAACTAGATATGCCTTTTGAAAAAAAGTTATCATTTTTGGAAAGAATGAATTTCTTCTAATAAGAACAATGAGAGCTATTTAATACTGAAATCAATCTTTCAGCAATGACAACAATCACCAGTTTTTTTAGGTGTTGGATAATTCGGTTTATACATTAAATTATTGCCAATGTATATGTAAAGCTTTAATTAGTAATAAAAAATCCATAATCCAGGATTAACCAAATCACCCAACATATTAGCGTTAGGAGTTAAGTGCATCAAGGTGTATTAACCCGAATATCTGAGCTTGGTCTGGGAAAAGGAATGATATTGGCAAAAAAAAAAAATTCTTCCCAAAAATTAATTATAGATCAGGATCACATGATTTTGGTACCATTCGAAACTCGGGCTGCCCGAGTTCCGAGTAGTAGACGAACCAAACGGTATCAAAATAATGTGATCAATAATTCGCAATTTTTGGGAAGATTTTTTTTTGTTTTATTTCTAGCTAGCATTGGTTCAAGTTTTGCCTTTCACTTTCAACTAGCATTAGTATTGGAATTTACTGGACCGAACTTGAAATATCCGATCCCAAACTATGAATGGAATAAACTATATATACGTTATACAGTATCAGGTATATTGCGCGACATGCGATGCCGCGCAGGACCAGTACGACCTTTGTACCTCACCCGATAGATCGGAGGCAAACTAGCAGATCGTCTTTTTTTAGAGTCATTCTATCGATTAAAATCCGAATTCAAATTTCGTACGATGAAGTATTAGTAAATCTTTTTTCAATTAACCACTAAATTAAATTACAATTAATTGAACAACACCTTACAAATAAAAATATATATTTATTTAGCACGATTTTTTTTAAATAAAAAACATTTCTAATGGTCAAAATTATTATCCCAGAATATGCCTTGGATGCATAAAGTGTCTTTTATGTACAACTTCTAAAACTTATTGTAATGAAAAAATATATTCCAATAAAAAAAATTATACTAAAGTTCCTTATGTTTTTATTTTGAAATTTCATGATTCTATCAGTCATAAACAAATTAATTCTAGAATCATGTAATAATTCTTATAAAATTGAATTTGCTTATCATGCAAATAGTAAATTTTATCGGATAGAAAAGAAAAAAAAATCAATATTACACAATAAGTTCTTTACAACATGATGAATATGCAAATTATATTCCTACAAAAGTTGCTAAATCAAATTATGTTATAAAATTATGAATTTAAAACTTTATTTCTGCAAAAAAAATGTTAAAGAAATCGGCAATCAGAATCATTTCTTAATCAGAAATCATCGATTTCTCTTTTTTTTTTAATATTCACAGAATAAATGCATTCCCGAGCATCTCTGAATTTGATTCGAAATAGTGCTAATAATCGTGGCACTCAATTGCGATAGATTAAATAAAGACTTCAGTCAACGCATATCAATTCCACGTAGTTTGTCATATGTCGTTGAAAATTTGCAAGCACAACAAATGATAAGGAACATTAACCTAGCAGTTTCTCTTACATGAACGAGAAAATAACAAGTGACAAAGTAATGGCGTAAAAATTTGGCGGTGCCATGATCTCCGAGTCAGATCGAATGGAGAGTATTCAGACGAAGTGATTTACTGAATGCTTCTGGTTTGGCTCATTGTACCTCATGGTACACCAAATTTTTCGCCATTACTTGTTACTCGAAACAAACCCATCGACCAAATTAATTCAGATAAGAATAATTTAGAATGAAACATGTAGATGATTTCGAATAATTCAATCAATAAATAATTTTTACACTTGCCAGCTTAATTAACGAAAGATTTCGGTGCGGGTCATTACAGGCAACTCAACTCACAGACAATTATTACAGACAAGAACATTTTACATGATTGTTCACAAACAAATTTATTTCATGGACTCACTTTACAGAAAAGTAATTCTGGTCACTTTCGTTTAGGTTAAAAAATCTTCTGTGAAATAAGCCGTCAGAAAAATAAACTGTCTATGAAATAAGTCTGCTTGTCTACAAAATACCCGTGTACGAAGTTGAGACAATAATTTCCGGGACCTACATAACACAATTTATTATTTTTTTTTTAACTTTCGGCAGTCATGCCTCCACTTTATTAGGCTATAATAAACAAACTACACGAGTTTATCAATCTTATCGAACACATCATGTCCAACTACCTAAATTACAAGTGTTAGCTAACCTAGTTGCATCAAATGTACCTATGCTTGACCTGCTATAGAATATTTTAGCAAAATTTAAAATAAAAATTTTTATTTATTGCTATAATATGATTTTTTTAAATCATATTAAATTTAGTATAAAGGGGCTATGGATATCCATTAATAAAATTTTTTGAAAAAATAAGTTTACTCTTAAAAATAATAATAATAATATAAATTTATAATTTGTTGTAATATAAGAGGTGATCCTGCTATATTAAATATTTATACTATTTTGAAATATATTGTTTTAGTTAAAGATAATACTAGTGTTAAAATATTGTCAATAAAAGTAATCCTAATACTTTTATAAAATAGAATAAAGTAAATAAATAAATTCACTAAGATAATAAGAAAATTAATCATGCAAAAGTAATAAATATTGAGAATGCCTATTTCCACCATGGTAATTTGCTATTTTCACATGAGTTACACAAAATATTTGGTTTTTTTCTATTTTTAGTATTTATATAGTAAAAATTAGTTTTTTAAAAATTAAAGAAGTTTTTAATAAGTAAACCTTTTTTTTAGTTCTAAATAAACTTGTAAAGGAGTTAAAAGCACAAATATAAAGATCTACAAATTTATTGTTATACAAAGTATTATAGTTTATAATATTTATATTTATACCTTTAGCTCAAATAACTTTGAATCTACCAGATTAATTTTAATGATCTAACTACTATTAGAACCAGAAAAAGCTTCTCTACAACTTTATTTAGATTTTTTAAAAAATTAACTTTAGCTTTAATTATTCTAATTTTAACTCTAAAACTAATAAGTAAACCTTTTTTTAATTTTAAGTAAAATTGTAAAAGAAATTTTTCTGGTTCTAATGGGTTAAAGGTGTGAATATAAGTATTATAGACTATAATATTTTTATAATAGTGAATTTGTAGATCTTTATGTTCATGCTTTTAATTCCAAATATCTTGGAATTCACCAAGCTGATTTTGATGATCTAACTACTATCAGAACTAGAAAGTCTTTTTTATAAGTTTACTTAAAACTGAAAGAAATAGTTACTTATTAGTTTTAGAGTTAGAGTTAGAGTTAAAGGTTAGAGTTAGTATTAAGGTTAGTATTAGAGTTATAAGTTTTTTTATATTATTATTTAAAAATAAAAAATCTTGTATAACTATAGTAAAAATAGCAAATTACCATAGTAAAAATAGTAGCTCTTTAAATATTATTTATATTTAGCTTTTAGCTACTTTTTTGTTTGTACAGTGTGTAACAGCAAGAGACATCCAATTTATATATATATATGCCAATTTTTGGTGTTTATATAATCAATTCTAATTGGCTAATTTTTAAATAATTGATTTTGATTAGTTAAAAATCTATATATGTTTTTTTTTTTTATATTAAATACCAATTTTTTGAACTTATATAAACTTTAATTTCCTGTAACTTTTTTAAAACAAAATCCTTTGGTAGAAATATAGTTTATTTAAAAATCTATCAATTTGTTATAAAGTTTTTTAATTTAGCTTGTTTTAAAAAGTTAAAGTTTTATTTTCTAAAGCGAAGTAGGGAATTATATTTTTATAATAGTTAGTAATCATTTATATCACATAAAAATTCTGTTTATTTGCTTTTGTGATGCTAATTGGTTAAATATATAATAATCATTTACATGATAGCTCTAGACATATAATGCTATATATTACCTAATAATATATTATATTTAACAGGCTGTTATTGCTCTAAACTGGACACATGCATAAATAAAAAAATTAATGTAATATTTTTTTGTATCTCCTTATTACTGTATTAGTTTGTAGATATTTATTAAATTACTATATATTTGATATTTTGAAAAAAATAAATCAATTTTTGTAAATAAAAATATTTATAAAAAAGACATATCAAGATATCAAGATACTATAGTATGTTTTTGTGATAAATTTAGAATTATGTTATATTTTTACTTAAGCATTGCTTAGTTTTTATATATATTCTTCATTTGGATGATTTCTTGTATATTAAATCTAATAAATAGTTCATAATCAATTATTTTTCAAACACTTTTTTTGCCAAGTTTTTCAACATATTTTTTTTTTAAAGTTTTCTAATATATTTTTTTCAAGTTTTTTAATACATATTTTTTTTCAAGTTTTCTAATATATATTTTTTTTAATTTTCTTAACATACTTTTTTTAAAAATTTTTTAGCATATATTTTTTTTTCAAGTTTTCTAATATACTTTTTTTCAAGTTTTCTATTTTTCCTTTATTTGTACTAGTAAGCTTTCTAATTGTGCCATCTGTAATTTCTCTTTTTCTTTTTCTTTCTTTTTTCTATATTGTCTTTTTAATAAAAGCTAATAAAGAGAAATAAAGACAATATAGTAAGTCTCATTTTTTAGCTTAGTGTAGACTAGCTAGTGAATCACTATGCAACTCTTATATAATATCTTTAATACTAATTGTTTTTCTATACTTATCAAGAAGAGTTCTAATATTAAAAAAAGTTCCAATACATCTGTTAAAAAAAGATCTAATATATCAGTTCAAATGTTTTCTATATTTGAACTTTTGAAATAGTTTGATATAATAAGTTTTTTATAGAAGCTTGTTTAGTATAGGTTATTTAGCATACTGTATATTATAAGTTATACTGTTCTTGTAGAATGAACTCATATACTATGAAGTATAAAGCAAATCTGTAGTTGTAATGATGATATCTTTAATACTAAATTTATTTTTATTTTTATTTTTTTTAAGTTAATATTCAAAGAAAAAAAACTGGTTTATATAATATTTATAAAGAAATATTTACAAAAAAATAGCATTCATAATATTTTTATTGATAAAAAATTAATTATTAAATAGTTCAACCTAATTGATTTAATAATAAAATGCTTAATAGCTGATAGTTTATCTCTTGTATTTCTAGCTAATATGAAAAATTTATAAAAACTATAAACAAAAAGTATAAAGAAGCTTATAAGTTTTTGATAATCTACTATACATTTACTGAAAGATCTTTTAAAGTAATTAAAAGATATAATAAAATTTTTGCTATTTTAAAAAATAATATTGTAAAATTGATTAAAAGATATTGAGAAAGTTAAAATGCAATAATTAATAAATATATTGCAGCTATAAAAAAGAAAATAAAGGGCTTAAAAAAGCTATTGAAATTAAAACTGTAAAACTATAAAGTATGAGATTACAATTGAATTTTTGCAAAATAGGATGGTATAAGAAAGTTCTTCTTATAAGATTTTTTTATATTTGTTTTGATTTGACTAAAACATTATAAATAAAAATACTTGCTTGGTTTTAGAGTAGCAAATATTTTTTCATTAAACAGGTAATGATTTTATAAAAAGTTTTAACTATATATATATTTTTTGGTTTAGATATATAAAAAGTAATTTTTTATAACAAATAAAAATATAAAAAATTATAGTCTAATTAAGAAAAAATTAAGTTGTTCAGCTTGTTCAATATGATTTTGTAATTTTTTACTTAGTTAACCTTTTGCTACTTGAGTTGCATATATATTGTTAATTTCTTTCTATTTGAGCTATATATATATTTCTACTTAATATATACTAAAAATAAGCAAATTTACTATTATATAATTCTAAGATTATTCAATAAATAAAGCTTGTAAAATCTTATTTTTAGTTGCAATTTTAATAACACAAAAGTAATAAAGATTATTTAATTTTCAAGTATATGCTTGCCAATAACTTAATTATAACCTTAACTATTTTTATTATAATTTTTTTATTATAACTTTAAAGTTTTGGTTGTTGTATATAAATGTAGTCTTCTAATATTTTAATTTTACTAATTTTAATAGATACAATTTTACTATACTACTAGTAGTACATAGTGATACTTTTTAAAGACAAATTTCTAGTAATTTAAAAAATAACTTATCTTTTTATATAAAATATTCTATTTTATTATTAAATATTAGATATTATATACTGTAATCAAAATATTTGGTTATGAGTTGGGTTAGAAGAGATTCAAGATAAAGAAGCATTTTATTAGATAGTTTTTTAGAACATAATAGTAAATTATATCTCTACAAAAGAGCAATTTATATGCTTTTTATAATTTCCTATTATGCAAAACAATTTTTATGCATAACAATTTATGCGTAATAATTATATATATAACAATTTATGCATAACGAATTTATGCATAATAATATAAATAATATTTTGTAAATAAATAAATAAATAAAAAAAATCTATACTAAAAAAAATAACTTAGTAGTGACTATAACGTGAAGGGTTTAACTGTGTTACATGACTATATGATCATATAACTACATAGAACATTGAATAGCTTTAACTACTATTTTTAATTTTATACAGTATAATTTTTTTTCTAAAAATTTTACTTTTTGTTGGAGCTAAACCACAATTTAGAAATTTATTAGTAATTTTTTTTTTTTTATTTTTATTTTTTTAAGCAGTTTTGTCTTTATTTATTCAAACAACTTTCTAGACTAATAATGTATACATAATCTCTTTGAAGTTTAATATTCTGATCTAATAAAAACTCACCAAGCCAAAGCCCAATACGACCTGCTAAAACAATAATTAGTCTCTTTTAGAATCCAAAACTTGCTAAGGATTTTGTACTGACTTGAGTATACCCCTTGATCACTGATGGGTTGTTGTTCACCATGTCAAGACTGAATTTTTTCTCTTCTCTTCTCAAAGGGTATGAGATAAAAGGAACAAATAACAAAAAGAATTTTTCCAAGAAAATGACCAAAAAGAAAAAACAAAAGAAAAAGAAAATAAAAGGTACAGATTGTGAAAAAAAAAAACAGACAGGAAGAAATAAGTCCTAATGTAAATGTCAGGTTGTTGTAAAAATTATATAATACTCTTCTATTTAGCTCTACTCTAAATAAAGTCCACATTATATTTA
>CAJVPY010005064.1:0-11879 GCA_910591965.1 Dentiscutata erythropus
GTTTCTCAAGCACCAACCTTCCTAACTAGGCACCCATTACGTACTCCTTGCCCTTGTTTTGGTTCCTAGCAACCCCAATACCCCACATTTAGACCGTCTTCTTACCTGGATTCTTTACCGGTCCCTCCCTTACTTCCAGCTGGCAACCTGGAAGGGTTGGTTTGCCCAGGCTTTAGGTGCATGAAGGACGCCCTCCCCTTGGTCCATACTTTCGGAGCATATGTCCTTTTCCTCCGGTGTGACAACCCGGCGGTTCGGCTAGTGTGTCCTCTGCCATTAGAAACTGGTCGCTTGGTTCTCTGATCTCGAGCCCTGGTTCAAATTCAGCCATCTTGTAGTACCGGCATAGATCACTACTACCTCCAAACTCGGGACTTGCCAAATGGGTTTTCAGTTATTCCGGTTTCTCAGATTTATTGCGCCAAAGCTCTCATAACTAGATGGTATGACCAAGATTACAGATTTCTAGATCCAACCGATAATCAACAACCGTAAACCGTAACACAGACTATTTTTCAAAATTCGTCGTCCGTGGGATTTGAACTCTAGACCTGCTATTTGGAGAGGGTAACGACTAGACCACTACACTAAGTCGCCACACCCCTATTTTATAATATATATTTGGTAGATACCCAAAGCATAATTTTATAATATATATTTAGTAGATACCCAAAGTATAATTTTACTTTGATCAAAAATACATGACACAAAAATGGTTATTGGATAAATTACTTATGTGAAATTTCATTTAACAAATATGTAAATTGGCTCCTGGATTTGTTCACTATAACCCAAAAACCCTTTTTGATAAGTGTCTGGTTATCTAAATCCTATCATCCAAAATCATATAACACAAAAACCCTTTATATAATCCTTTTTTCCTCTTTAGTTCAGAAAAAGATAAATAGATAGCACTATATAAAGATTCAGAAAATAGTATTATGAAGTAATGACCTTATAAATTTAACCTATCTAATATCTGGCTTCGAATAGACTTGGCTATGAGAAGGCGAAATATTGGAATATTATTTTTTGATTTGAATTTTCTGCATACTTATTGTAAAAAGTGCTTATCTGAGATGAATAACTAGTTGAACGTAGCAATTTTTCTGCTTCAGAAATTACTATTAGCTAGGTTATATATATTTGATAAAAGCTAAAGATCGATTTTTTAATTCTTTTTTGTATGGAGTAGTAGGGACCTTCATTTTAGTCTCAAAATTTCGCTTATATTCTAAGAAAGCAACCTCATCTATACTCTTGCACTCTTTTTTCCAGTAATTTTGATTATCTCACAATTCAAAGGTAATCTTAGTTCTCCATTGTTCCAATTTTTCTTTTGATATTTGGAATTTTTGTTGTAAAAAAAGGATAAGAGTACTTATATCAGATTTATTTTTGATAAGATATTCTGAAGATAAAGAAATTAAGGATTCAAGTAACTTCTTAGCTTCAGTAATGTTTGAAAATTGTTCAAAATTAATCAATTGATTTTGAGTTAATACTGAAGAAGGCAATTGTGACAATTTTGTTATGGATTTCTCAACTATATTATTACAAGAACTATTTTCACAAACCTCATTACTGAATTTTGAAATGGTAATATCAGTAGTAATAAGTATTGAGTCAAAAAGTTCCTGAGTTTCATCAATCGATTCTGGCTTGTATAGTGGAAGAATTGGAATTGTAGGGCAATAATTAGGATTATTCAACTTTATTCTTTCTTGAGTTTCAAAACCAGCACCATTATCTGGTATATTATAAATCCAATATGTTTTTTTACATACTTGATGCCCCTTGGAACCTACACGAGTTTTTTCACTCTTGATAGTATAACTACACCAATTACTTAGTATTGTATTAATAAACTTTATTGTAGCGTTGAGGTCTGGTATTCCTTTAGCTCTGGTCTTAAAGCCAAAGAGTAATAATGCATCTTCTCGAATTTTAACAATTTTTTCTCATGATTGTTTGAAAACTTTTGCCACATCATCACCAGAAAGAATATTCATGTTATCTATATCACTAAAGCTTATCGATTGAACAAAATTATGTATTGCCTTTTATTGTTTTACTGAATAAAATTTATGTAAATCGACTGAGAATGGATCCATAGATTTGTGTGAATCTTCTCATTGTATTTCTTCTTTAACTTCCAGATTTCTATAGAATTTATTGCATTGGAACCTTGTCTTCTAAAATATGCTAGCCTTCTAAAATGTTGTAAAGGTTTAGGATTATTATATCTTTTCACGAAATCTATGTCACAAAGTTTAACCCAATTATCATTATTCATACCCAATTCTGAATTTCATCTCTACCTCAAATATCGCCTAAAGCATATGTTCTTTATAAATAATAATGTTGTAAGGTCATATTATCAATGAAAGAATGTTCAGGATTTAACTTAAGCATTTTAGCTTTATTAGGATTAATATCTGGAGCATTAACTATTAATTCCGCATCAGAGCTTTTGATTTTTTCTTCAATCTTCTTAATAGTATAAGATACTTCTGTATAGAAGCTTTGGCTAATTTGGTATCTTCTACTGTAATTAATTCTAGCAATACTCCAGTACAAGCAATAAGACTGCAAAAAATCTTAGGAAAATATTTGGCTAATAAGTGTCTCTGATATTCAACCTCAATATAGGTTTCTACTACCAAAGATGAATCAAGTATATAACAGTTGGCAATTTTATTCTATTTACGGCATCTCTTTATTGCAGTTGGTAAATCTTCAGGTCTTAAAGCCGAAAGTTCTGCACGAATAAGGTCACAATTTGGTTCTTTAAAAATCTTAGAATGTGTTTTACTATTGTAAAGAGAAACAATATGATACAGACAATTACGAGTTCGATAAAGCATCTAAGTAAATGCTTTAGCATGTACTCCTGTTTTAATATTACTAATTGCAATAATTGCATCAAAATGGTTAGGAATTTTGAACGAGATGCCTGACTCCACAGTACTTGTATAGATTACACAATCAAGACTACTCCAGATAGTATTAATATTAGCAAAGTTATCTTAGCGTTGTTTTCTATCTATTTAACTAAAATAAACACATGACAAAATAAATAAACCATCTGGTTTTTGCAACTTAGATACTTGATTAGCTATTGACCGAGCCTTTTTTGCAGAATGTTATTAAAAAGACAACATGCTTACCTTCTTTAAGCATCTCAAGACCTTTATGTATAGTTTCTGAGCCTTTATTTGAATTATAAAGGATTTTTACAGTCTCACTTTTACATGGCTGATACCTATTATCAAAAACTTGGATGTTTTCACCCCGGTATTGTCTTAAGAAGGCTAAAGTCGACTTATTTGCAAAAGCATCCATGGCAACCACATGAACAGCCAACTTTAACAAATCCCGCATAGCATTTTCAGATTCTTGTGCATGGATTCCACTTGCTATTTGTCACATAATACCATTCACTTCATTTAAAATAACTACATGAGAATGACCCCCATAAAAATTAAGACGATGCATACTTTTGACCTGAGCAATAATAACATCCCAGTCATGTATAGCTAAATTACTTTCATTTTTCTGATAATGGTACATATAAAGTTTGGATTTCTGTAATACTTCGACTTTACTTTTAGTTTCATTACTAAGAGTTTTACAATATAAAACCCAGTTAAAGAATCAAGAATCTCTCTTAAAGTTTTTGTTTTTCCGCTGGCAATGGGTGAGCAAATTAGGGTTGTAGTGTGTTTTTCCGCTAGCAACGGGTGAGCGAATTAGGGTTTTTGTGCTAGCAACAGGTAAGTGAATTAGGGTTGTAGTGTATTCTTCACTCAAGAAATCAGAATAAGCTTCTGAAGCATTTTCCATTTCTTTTACATTAATAACTTCTCCAGGTAATTTAGGAAGTAGACGTAGATACTTTATAGCCTTGACTATTCTTTCATTTAATTCCTATTTAGACTTTTCTTTCGACTTAACTTTGTATGATACCTCGCCAAATACCAATCCCTTGTGGTCTGGCTTATATTGTTTTTGTTAAAAACATTTGAGTATAAAACGCCCATCTTTTAGAAGAAATCTATATAATTGATTTTTTTCATGTTTAACCTCACATATAGCGTATTTATTAGACAATTGTGCTTGAAAGTTAATTAACTCTTTTCCATTTTTCTCAATCTCAAGTTTGCAATAACCAAATTAGCATCTTTGATAAGGGCATCTTCATCCTCAATAGGTTGAAATTTCTCTGCTGGCTTCTCAGAAGAAAAAGTCTGTGGCCAGATTACAGAATAATACAATTTTGGTTAAACCAAATAATTCTCTAGCTCATGAAATCTAATTTAACTGAAGATATCGTGGGTTTTTTAACTTTGCCTTCTTTTGCTGATCTGAGAAGTCAAAGATTAAAGCACGATTTGTAGAGTTCAACATCAATGAATTTGGAATATGGCTCCCCAACAATATTAGCAACTTTCTCTACAAACTCTTTAAGATCTTTATAGTCAATGAATCGACCATGAGGATAAATAATATACCAGCTACATTTATTTGCATTTGATGAACTTGCCAAGGCAAAACTATTTAATAATGCTATGCAACCAAATGCAGAATATAATGTATCTGTACAAGTAACTAAAATTTAAGATACCAAATCTTGACGAGTAATTTTTTCACCATCTAAAGAAAGGAGTTTAAGATTAGTAGGATCAGGCTTTTGCCTTGCATCAATATTAATTATTAAGCGAAGTGGCTGATTTCCATCAATACATTCATGTGTATCAGATATTCCATAAATTTCAAAAAGATAATCAATTACTGTATAACCTTTTTCTGCTACTTGAATTATATATTGAGAATGAATCTCTTCAGGTTAATATGCCTCTAAAAGTGCTATATTGTTTCTATCATTGGATCCAAGCAAATATTTATAATACATATATTCTCCATAACCAGGTTTATAATCAAGATTTGTTAAACCTTTGAGAATTATTTTTTTGTTTCATTATATTCAGCCAATTTTTGATTTAGATACTGTTGTTGTAATAATTCACGAAGACGTTTTTTTGCTTCACTAGATAAACTTATTTTATTAATTGTATATATGCATTGTTTGTATATACATGTTGTTTAATCTGACAAAAAGTATATGTAGTAATATATGTAGTATTATTTTAAAACTATATTAATTGATAGATAAATCTTTAAAATAAAATTAATTATTCCAAAAATTTTAGTAAAATAAGTTCACCCAAATAATATAAATTTGATTGAAGTAATTATTATATATAGTTATAATGATATTATACCATTGCTCACATATTCATAGAACTAGAGAAATCTGTAATTGGGGTAGTAAATCAGAAAGATGTTATATTTATCGTAAATCTCCAGTATATACTCCTTGTAAAGATTGTGGTGAGCTAAATAGGTCTAAATATAATGCATGCAATAAACATGTTAGCAAATATAAAAGTAAAGAGAATTACTATCAAAAAAAGTGAGATGAATTGTATACAAAAATTGCTATGTTTGAGAGTCATGTATCTGACTTACCTGATTCTATGCATGAAGTATAATCATATTCCTAGTATATATTGATTATTTTTTTTAGGCTTGAGATAATTAATTTCGATTTGAAACAATAAGTAAATTAATGTATAATCATAATCTACTTATCGATATATATTATTTACATACTTATCATAGCAACTGTCTGAAAAACTAGAAAATCCAAAACCAATAACTTCACCTCTATTTTAGATCTATTTCTGAATAAATATAATCTATCAGTTAAATCAACCCCACTTCAATTACGTGCTCATGTTGATAAGCTTGGTACTATGCTACCAGATTAGAAGGCTCGTAAAGATGTAAAAGAAGCTCTTTGCCGACGTCTATTCAAAGACAATCAAATAGAAGCTTTGGTTCCGAACAACAAAAAGAAAAGGCTTACTATCAAGAAAAGAGCTCAATATTGTGCAAAAACCAGAGATGTGTGGGATATTTACTTATATGCTTTAGACTTAGCCGAAACAAAAAATAATGTTAATAAAGAGATTGTAGCATCTAGTTCCTGTCTTTCACAATTTCGTAAAGAGTTAGCAGAAGCTAGAATTGATCCCAAGCAAATTAATACATATGCCAAATTACAAAATGTTACTCAAGCTTCTAACAAAATTCAGAAGAGAAAACTTGAACAGGGATTAATTAGTCGATCTAAAATACCTAAACACTTTTTTTTAGAAGAGGAGCTTAGAAAACTTCGGAATATCTGTACCACTGAGACCCCACTTTACAAAATCTCGCAGATGTGATTTGATGCTGAGCATGAGACCCGCTGAAGCAACTACTCTTTGCATTATCTATTATGAGCCTGATGAATCAAATCCTCTAGAATGGTATAATCCCAATTACTCTTGGTATTGTACTGGGTATATTAAAAATAAAGAAGAAGCAAAAAACAATTTTGAACCTCAACTATTTCTATCTATGGAAAAGAATCCAGAACATGTAAAAGAATTGCTTACCTAGATCCAAGACGCAATAGCAACCAGAAAGTTATGCAATCCTGTCTATAGTATTAATAGAAAACATAGTACAGGTGTATTTAATAAATTTTTAAAGCCATTACAGCTAAAAGATTGAGAAAAATCGGAGGTAAACATGCTTCTAGAGTTCATGGTGGTCAAAATTTAACTTTATAACATCTTGCTTTCCTCAGTAGGATTGCAATGAGGCATAAGATGGATCGTCATGATTCTGGAATGTATTATGCTGAGAGTGATACTTCAGATTCTGACCTTGACTCAGATTTAGAGCCTAAACTCGAAACTCTAGCTTCTACACCCAAGCCAATTAATAAGAATACTTCTGAAATTGAGGATATTTATAACTTATATAGGAGTATCTAGATTAGTTTATAACTTATCTATTCATTCACTATAACCCAGCTTCAAATATATAAAATATTTCTTCTATTGCGAAGCACTGGCTCTTCGAGCCTACATATATTAAAAAAAAAATATAAATAAATATTTAACAAATTTTATTTATTTAATATAAGAAGAAGAAAGCAACCTACTCATCTGCCATATATATTTTTTCAGTTGGCTATTTGATCGACTTCGCATTTAAACACATGCTTCGATTACAGATAATAGAAATATATTATGTAAAAATCGGTTAGTTCAGATTGTGATCACAAAATTAAATCATCCGTGAATTTTGTACAATCCGTATTCTTCTGCGCAATCTGTTCAAACTATATGCATTTTGCCGATCATTTGTTCAATCCAATGATCCAGTCAACCAGTGAATCTAGTTAACAATTGAATCTATTCAATTTGTATATATTGATGATCATTATTTCATTATCTTTACCAATATATATGAATAAAAATTGTATGCATATCTATATATGCAATTATTTTCATTGCATGCAGATAGCATAAGTTACTTTTACTTTGTTTTAGTTTATAAATGAAAGGAGTCAGCATTGATGAGGTATTTTGCAAAAAAAATGAATATTGAGAAATATTGTATGAGCAAGGATTATAATCTTGGATATGTATATCATCACGATGTGGATGTTAAGAAGAATGAGAAATTGGCATTCGAATACTACCAAAAAGCTGCTGTCAATTATAACTATCTTTTAGCAATATTTAGTCTCGGTCATTGTTATCAGCATGAGATAAGTGTTGCGATTGATCACGAAAAAGCATTTGAATTCTACAAGAAATCTTTTGACCAAGAATTATCAGAAAGAATATACATAGTTAGTTATTGTTACTTTCACGGTATCGGAGTTGTAAAGGATGTACAGGATGCTTACAAGTTCTTTCAGATAGCACTTCTCATGGTGTGACAGGTCTATTCGATGTCAGTCGATGTTTCAAACATGACACTAAAACAATATTTACCAATGAAGAAAATGAGGGTTCGGAATTTTTCAAATTGGCTCAAATACATTATGAAAATACGAATTATATCGAGGTATTCAAATATTTTATGAAATCTGTGAAAATTGGGGATGCGATTGCAACTTTCGACGTTGGATGCCATTATTGACATGGAATTGGAGTAGAAAAAGATGAACATAAGGCATTCATTTATTTTCAAAAATCTGCTGAGATGGGGAATACAACTGCAACTTTCTATATTGGAAATTGTTATCATCATAAAATCAAAATTGAAAAGGATAATAACAAAGCATTCGAATATTTTCAAAATTTTGCAAAGATGGAAGATGCTAAAGGAACATATAATATTGAATGTTGTTATCAGTATGGAATTGGTATTGAAAAAGATGAACATGAGGCATTCTATTATTTTAAAAAATCTGCAGAGATGGGGCATGCTAGTAGAACACATAATGTTGGATATTACTATGATGAAGAAATTGGAGTTGAAAAGGACGAATATAAGGCATTCATTTATTATTAAAAATCTGCAGAGATGGGAGATGCTAGTGGATTATGTAAAGTTGGACATTGTTATATAAATAGAATAGGTATTAAAAAGGACATAAAGAAGGTATTCAAATATTATCAAAAATCATCAAACATAGATGATGGTAATGGGACAGTTATAGTTGGTTATTATTATAAGAGAGGAATTGGTATTGAAAAAGATATACATAAGGCATTCATTTATTATCAAAAAGCTGCTGATTTTGGTAATGCTGAAGGAATGATACATATTGAATATTGTTATCGAAATGGTGTTGGAGTTCAGATAAATATTGAAAAAGCAAGATATTGGTTTTAAAAAGAAAAGGATGAATTTCATGAGATCGTTAAATCAGAATATAAAAATCTCGATATTGATGATGATTTAAAAATTTTACTAGACAATGATAAATACAAATTGGCGTAGATACCTTATGAATTTAAAAATGTTAAAGAGATTGGAAAAGGTGATTTTGCAACTGTATTCAGAGCAACATATAAAAGTATTAAAGGAGATCACGATATACCTTTAACAAAAGTAACTGTGCCTGTTGCACTTAAGGAATTTAATGAAGACAATGATTGGTTGAATAAGATATAATTATTAGTTCTAATATGATTATCATGTATGCTTTTTCGAATAAAAGTAATGTTTTTTTTTATAAGGTGAAAGCATATTGCGAAATCGGAGTCGATAATCCTTCATTCATGAAATGTTATGGGATATTGAGAAACGAGAATAGAAGATACGCTCTTGTGTTAAAATACACATCATCTGGTTCTCTGTGTGATAATCTTGGTAAACTATTAAAAGAATCATAGAATTTTAGGCTCAGTTTGTTACTCAGCATATGTTACAACCTGAGAATGATCCACTCTAACGGAATCATACATTGAGACCTTCATAGTAGTAACATATCACAAGACAATCTAAATAGCGCATACATTGCAGACTTGGGTCTTTCTGTTCAATACATGAAACAAAGCGATGGACAAGTTTATAGTATCTTACTTTTCATTGCACCAAAAATTTTAAAAAAAACAGCGTATACTATAGAGTCTGATATTTACAGTTTTAGCATAATCATGTGGGAGATACTATATGGTGAACTAGTAACAAATCAATATAACATGAATGATCATATTCAGGTGTTAAAAATACTTGATGGATTCAGACCACCTATTGATAAGGTTATTCCCCAATTCTATGCTGATGTTATTGAAAAATGTTGGAGCAAGAACTTGGAGGATCGTCCAACTGCAGAGGAACTCTGTGAAAATTTCAAAGAATGGTCTAATGATGCGACAAAAATCAGAGAGTTAGACGAATGCATGATCGAACATGATCATGTCATAATATCAAGCACAAATACCATTCACTTTAGCCAAATAATATCTTGCATTATTGATTTTTTTTAAATATATGAAATAAAATATGAGATTATTTTAAGCAAACAAATTAAGGTTTTTTATAGATCATTAAGTGAAATTTGCTTTATAATTTTGATATGATATTTAGTTTTATTTTATGATTTTTTTGTAAGGACAAATAAAAATAAAAAACTCTATTTTTTGTTGCTGCAATCTATGTAATGGTTTTTGATTCTAAAAAGATGTTTTATGTAAAATTGTAAACGTGATTCATATTTTTGAAGAAATCAGAAAATAGTCTATCATTATACAATTTATGCAAATTGTCGATTATTCAATCCATTCAATCTATATGGGTTAGTCAATCCATTGTACAGATTCATGTGATATCCGTTTGGTTATGCATATTGCATATTAAATAATCATGCAATCCCTATCATCTGAATTTGGATGGATCTCACCACTATTACAATAATGGGCCTCTGGGGGAGCGATGTCATGTGTAAATCTAATACTAGTCTGGGTCACAATCTTATTAAGTTACATGCACTGCTGATGTCATGCATGTCTTGGATAAATTGAACAATTGCTATAAAATAATACCCATGTTGAACTTATCATGTTTTTGTTCAAACTTTCTGGCATATTCTCAGTAGCATATACGTAGTAGACTCTTTGGGTTATTGCTCTGCAATACTTGGTCTATATATCGAAGTTTCTATAATATAAGGAATAATATGTTAGTCTTGCTACTTTTACTAATAAAATAGAATAAATTTGTCAATAATTAATTATACATGACTTTATTACTAAATATACTTGGAGTGGTAAAATTATATCTTACTCAATGTTACCCAAACCATGTATTTTTAAGTTTTTAGATCCAGGTCCTTATTTTCAAAATCAGAATTTACGCCCATGTTTTGATGATAAATCAATAATAACGCGATAATAATGTAATTAATATTTTTTTCCAATATGTTCTAACTTTTACTAACAGAGACAACAAATCAGATTCTAAGACGTGAAATCTTAATCTTGTATAAAAAGGATTCAAAAATCTTTAGTATACTTTCTACTATTTTCTCTATAATAATATCTCCAAAGGGGGCATGACTAATAAAATAATAAGTTATTCTAGCCACTTTGTAATTGCCTTTAGTAATAAATTGCAATAACTAATAAAAAAATTAGGTATTTTCCAGCCTCCGGCTAATTCTCCCAAAAACAAAACAACATACCTGTATTTTTTTCGAAAATAAAATGTCAGTATCACAATAGCCTAATTAATTTGTTTGTATGTTTCCCCGCACTCATATATCTATACTAATAATCTTTTTTTCCCGTTATAGATGTCTTTGATCAATGTTTCAGAAATTGCACCATTTTTGGCCTTTGTATTAATAATGATGTTTGCTGAGAAAATTTCTGTCCATCTGATTTTTGTTGCTATATGCTTTACTATATATATCGTCAAACAACAACTTATCGCAGAATACAATGCATATGTAGAAAGATTAACTGCGGATCTTACAACATGGGATGCCATATTTGTTGTTGAGGGACAAAGAATTCTGACAATAGTAAATACTGTAATTGAAACCATTAATGAAATTACCACCAATTATGAATCCCTTTGTGACTAGTTGAACTAAATAACTAAGACAGGTTTTGTGGCATTATTAATATCTGAACAATTTGCTAGCTCATATATACCTATATCTAATTTTTCTCAAAGATCTTCTGGTTCTTCTTCTGGATCTTCTGAATCTTCCCTGGGTTCTTTTAGTGGCTCAAGCCAATTATCTTTTTTTGATATTACCTTAACAACCAGAAAACACTTTAAAATTCTTTTTGATAAAATTATGGCAGACAATAATTATTCTTTAGACGATATGTATAAGGGAGCTTCCAGAAATCAGCTGATTTATCTTTACTAATAGGCTACCCCACCCACCCACACCTGACATCCCTATTAGCCAATCAAATTTTATATTTATTTAAAATTTTTGGTGACAAAACATAATAAAATTTTCAAATTTGAAGTTTATTAATTAAAAATTTTCTTTATTAAGTAAA
>CAJVPY010005065.1:0-11875 GCA_910591965.1 Dentiscutata erythropus
GTTTAAAGTATATGTTTAAAGTATATGTTTAAAGTATATGTTTAAAGTATATGTTTAAAGTATATGTTTAAAGTATATGTTTAAAGTATAAATTATTTTGTTCTACATATTTGTGACCTTTTTTCGATTATATAGTCAAGATCAAAACATGATTATTATAAATCAATTACATATATGAGTTTTCGAGAACCGCAGATTCTTCTAAAAACCAATCCGGATTATAAAGAAACCTGTTTGGATAAGGGTGCACGCTTAGGAGGTGAAAATGTCGTTCAAATGTAAGTAAAAAATTTTAAATATACGTAAATGTGTTCTACTATATGCTAAATTCTCTAATTTGAATTTATAAAAAGGGATTCTATAAATAAGAATAAATGTCCAACATTATTTCAAAAGTTTTCGGATTTTATTCCATTTTTAAATATTTCTAGCTCAGTTGGTCCTACTGAGTGGCATGGACTTCCTAGATATCCTTATGCAACATATTTATTTGTAGTTTTATTTTTTAAATTTTTTTTCCTTAACAAAAGCTCACATATCGGACTGAAGAATTAGATAATAAAGGCGTAGTAACTGATGAATATGCGAAAGTATCAACAGTGCTAGATTGTCTTTTGATGGAGATGACTTATTATGTTGATGTTGCTGGTATATTGTTATTGACAATAATTAATAATTATGTGTATTTACCTTTGGAGATATATATTTATCATTTATATCGGGTATAGGTAGTGTTCCTCTAACGCCTGTACTAAACGCAGAAGAAATAGATATCGGTAACGGTGATTTATCTCCAGAATGGGGCGTAGATCTTAATTTTACAGGGGCACAAATTAATTACGGCCCATGGGCTGACCGACAAAGGTAATGTGATGATTGTATTTTTGGCGTATATTTTATTAATTTACTAAATTTATTCTACTATATTTTAATCAGAACCATCCTTCAAAATTTTTTTTTTCCGCCGTTATATCGAAATTCTGAGCAAACAAAAAAACTATCTCCCGGACAAACTAGATTGCATACTTCATTTAGAGTTTTTGTTCAGTTTGATGGTCCAGTAACACTTAGAGTTCCTTTAAGAGAAATTTCAAAGGTTTTATATCATTGTCTACTGAACTATGATTATTCTTACTGATTAATTCTAATATATATCTATTAATTTACATAATGTTTAATTAGGATTGGAAGTATTCTCAGAATGAAAGCCTAGAAGATTTTCAAATCCATGGTAGCCAAAGGCAATATGGGTGGTTAGAAATTGTTGCCAAAGGCGATTCTACTATTACTATGATAGCGCCTATGGTGTTAACTGATAAAGGATATTCAAATAATCTAGTAATTCATCTTGAGGACGTTGATACGCAAACAAGCGTCAATGACTCCCGATTCATAAAGGCTGAAAAGTGCGAGGTGTTTATTATTTTTAATATTTTATTTTTAAAATATCGTACTTTGTTTACACATATCCAATGGTTTCATTCTTTTTCAGATAAAATGTGATTTACCAAGTCCGTTAGTCTGGAATCAAAGTCGTACATGGGAGTTTGATATTTATTTTATGGAAGCCGAAATCTTTTTGCTTAGAGATCACATTACATTATTTCAGGATTTGATTAAGGATTGGACTTCTGGGCCTTCGCCAGATAAATTACATTTTATTCCTATTAAGTATAAATTTAATCCTCGATTTACAAATTTCAAATTGTACCTTTATGTCAATGAGCATAATATTATCAATGATCCAACGGATATAGGCGAAAATAGTAAGTTTGATACATTTAATTAAATCTGTTTATGTATATATTTGTTGTCTTAACGTTAACATTTTTCAATTAGCATTTTTAATCATAAGGGGATCACGATTAGTATCAAATATTGTTGCACCATTTTTATGCTATAATCAAGAAATAACAAAAATTTTATTTGATATGGAAGTGAGTTGTTACTATTTAATGATAAATTATATACTGTATTATCGTAATTTGAATATTTGTCTAAAATGATCTTTTATTAATACAGATAACAAATGGGAGAATTGTTATGTCTCCACAAGTATCTCAAACACTGGGAACTTTTCTTAGCGAATATAGTAAAGACTTTTTCCAAGTTAATAGTTTTAGTGTGGATGGAAATTTTCAATATTACAGTTTTATTCATCCCAATCATGTGGAATCGTTGTCTATGACTCTGAAGGTTTGTATGAATGTTATTTTATAAACTTAAAAATTTTTTCTTTCAAAATCACTCGTTGATTGCTTTTTGTTCGTAGGGAAAAGAGGCCAATTTGAAATTATTTGGTTTTGTCATTCGTTATTTCATAATTTTGCAAATGAATTATGCAGGAAATTATATAAATTTTTGCGAATTGAAGGAATATGTTGATTTACATGATCCAAAAAATGTGACAGGTACAATAAAACGTCCGGCACAGCCCGTAAAGGTATTTTATTCTTTTCATAATCGTAAAATATTTATATTCTTACTATGTGTTGCGTTGATTTGTAAAATTGATTTTATTTTGTTAAGCCGCCCGCAGACCCGTATGAAGTCTATGTGACGTTTATCATTGAAGATGGCACTTTTATACTTCCCGAGAATTTGTATAATGCTGATGAACAGTCTTCAAGAATTCATTTTAATGAATTGCAGTTAGAATTAAGAAATTTGGATGTATATATGGGTTTGTATGAATTTTTATTTAATAAAGATTATTTGAGTTGTGAATGGATTATCATAAATTTATATTACAATTACATTAGATATGGATTTGACTATAAGCCCATTAACATGGACACTCGGTTCCGATGTGAAAACTACATCTAAATCACGATTATCAAAAGAATATACTAATTATTTGTTCATTGATGGTTAAGAAAATTTTTTTTGATTTCATTGTTATTTTTGCAATTTGCAATGTAATTTAAACATATCACAACTTTAATTTAGATTTAAATGTACATGCACATCGTTTGTTTGGCCCTTTACCCAAGACCGCTACCTACGTTTGTAATTGGGAATTAAATATTGGAACAATATCTGGACAATTGAGACCATCATTTTTGTTAAGTACTACTTCTTTTGGAAAAGCGTTTGGATATCATTATGTAGACGATGAGAATGCTTTGCCTCCAGATTTCATGAACCCTCTTGAAGCAGATGTAACATTTTTAAATTTAAATATTAAAGAAGTTGATATATCTGTTTGGGGAGGAGATAGTGTTTCTCAAATTCTTCTTAAAGAAGGTTTATGTGTTAAATTTGATGACCTTGCCAATGAAAAATATACTCAAAGAGTATTAATTGAACTCCCTGATTTAGTAGTTAGAAGTTTAGCAATGTCTGCTTTTAATTTAAATAGTGTATATCATGTTAAGGATGCTGATAGTCATCCTTTTGTGGAGGTCGCAAGTTTTGAATGTGCTTTTAATGTCTCTTTATATCGCACTATATCGGGTTGGCAACAGAGGTTTGCAAGTCAACAGGAGCATTTAAAAGAACAAGATAAGGAAACTTTGAGAATTCCGTTTCTTTATGGAAATGGAAACGGTGACCAAAGTTAGTACATTAGATTTCATTTTTATTTTTATACTATATTGATCTTACGTGTAATAATTTTATTCTAGGTTCATTAGGATCTTCTAATGGCTATCATTTTGGTTCACTTTATGTTCCACAAATGCCAACGCCAATACCTGGTGAGTAGAGTTTTATTTTTATACATCCTTTTTAAATAATGAATTTTAATAATGGAGTTTAATGGTGCAATTTACATTATTCGTTTAGATGATACAGACGTTTATTCTGTATTAAACAATGAAAGTGCAAATTCTTCAATGGTCGACCTTTCTACAAGTCAAAATAGAATAAACATCAAAAATATGTTAATATTTGACCAACACGGTGATGACGATATGTGGTTACGAACCGATGATGACAAGTTTGTATTATACATGTAACAAAGAGGCTTTTTTTTTGTTTACGCGAGCATTTTATAACCTTCATTTTTATATTATTACAGCGTATCTATAATTACTGGGTCGGGTGTTAGTGTATCAAATGCATCATTTGTGACTGCGTCAGACGGTGACGAAGAAGAAGAAGAAAGTTTTAATGAAAGTGATAACGATGATGAAACCATTGGGCATAATACTCCAATCATTATTGATGGTAAAATAATATTAAATTTCATTAACAGTTAAAGAATGTCACTGTTTTTTATTAATTATCTTACAAAGATATTTCTACTTATAATTCAATTCATAGATTCTGATAGTGACTATTATGTGAATAAGACGGAACTGTCCCCTGATGAACATCATTATTCGATGTCCCCACCAGTTGCCAAGTCTATTCCATATGGAAGTTATTTAAGGCGATATAAACAGTCTTCGTTGAGATCTTCTTCTGCTCCATTCCAAAGTTCATTTCTTCAACCACCCCGCGTGTCATTCATACCTGCAAGAGTAATTATTACGATACAAAATCAAGTAATATTTATAAATTGTGATTTTAAGTACTTATTTATTATTATTATATATAATTATAGGATGCGGAACTATCTCCTGATGAGAAAAGTCCAAGTTTCAAATCATCACCTTTTTTAAAATTAATGAATGAAAGTACCACATCATCAGACGATATAGTTCCGGATCAATCGCCAACTACTCAAGATGAAGCAGAGGAGAAAATGACAATTATATTTGAGACTACTAAAACTGTAAAAGTGTTATTAACTCCAATTTTCTTGAAAATTGTGGAAGAGTTTTTGGAAGCAATTAAAAAAGAGGTTTGCAAATTTGATAATTAATTTTAACTATACCGTACTGTACGTTCATCTAAATTTATTATTAATGATTAAATATAGGATTGGAACATGGAAGCTATGTTTGATAAAATGCAAATGGACTATGTAGGGGAACTTACAAAATTATTTCCCTTCAAATTTTCAACCACAAGTTTTGGTATATCTATTCATAAAGTTCATTTACACTTTATACAAGATGTAATGCTTCCGGATGATTTAACAAATGTAAATGATGAATATCCTAGTGTTAGAGCGAGATATGATTTGACAGATACTATATTATGCGCTGCTGCTGACCTTGTTATAGATAAGATTTTAATGAATGGTCTAATAAAATTTCAAAATAAAAATTTTGATTGTAAAGAAAATTTAAAAAATTTTGAAAGATCATTAAAATTAGTTGAATCAGGTGCTAATTTAGAATTTAATTCATTAAGATTAAATGTACGTTTTGTTACTGGGTCAAATACTATTGGTATTTTTGGAATTCCCGAGAATATGCATCAATTTAAAGAAACTGGCTTTATTTCATCTGAACAATTAAATAATGATCCTGTAGTATTAAATATTTCTTTAGAAAGACTTAAATT
This sequence comes from Dentiscutata erythropus, assembly GCA_910591965.1. NCBI lineage: Eukaryota > Fungi > Glomeromycota > Glomeromycetes > Diversisporales > Gigasporaceae > Dentiscutata > Dentiscutata erythropus. The sequence continues at coordinate 5,398 of CAJVPY010005065.1, forward strand.
AAAATGGAATGGTGGTATTAAATCAAATAATTTTTCTTTTGATCTTGATAATGTTTTTAGTTGTTTTATTAATCAATCACCTGAAATTTTAACCGGGGCAATATATTGGTGGCTTGTATTTGCTAAAGATCTTTCAGATATATTGAAAAAATTTGAAACTCATCGAATTCGACAAACGCAAATATTAGTTCATGAAATTGCAAAACATTCTAAGGATGTAACTAGTGATCCACAATATTTAGCTACACCATCTCATGTACTTCGATTAAGTGCAAAAAATTTAAAAAACGATGATGGATGGAAAATGCTTGGTCGTCTTAGATATGTTAAGAAACAGATGCAATTAGATCAACTTGAAAAATTGCAAGTAATTTTGAATTCTTCTGATCATCCGTCTTTGAATCAAAATGAGATGTATGAACAGGTGATAAATGTTTTCTCACAGTGGAGGAATTGGGAAATAGAAAATGTATCAAATTGTCGACTCTTTACGGACCTTTTTCGACAACCAACAAAGGATTTAAGCTCATCGAATAATCCAGTTGAAGATATTCTACCATTTTTAAAAGCTTCATTAAATTGTTTCAAATTAAGAATTGGAAACGTTTCAGTGTCAGTATGGGAATCACAACGTGAAAATTCTGTAGGACTAGGGCCTATAGTACTTGATTTTGAAACAACTTATCAAGATGACAGTTTGTCATCTTTCGGATCAAACACAGGTCCTGGATCATTTAGCACAACTTCAGGGCAATCTCAATCTCAAATTCCTCATCAAATGTTTTCGGGAGATTTGAATGTTACTATGCGATGTGGTGTGGAACAGATTGGTATAGATGTGAATCCGGACATGCTTGCTTTCGCCAAACATTGGCTCAAGGTGCATCGAATTTTCAGATCTAAATTTGAATCTTTATCAAGTAAGGAGTCACCGCCAACTTTGAATGAGGAAATTTCCTCTTCGTCCAATACTCATCATAAACACAAGTCAACTAGATCTATTGCTAGTATGAATGAATTAAATGTTGTCAAGCTTAACGATGTAAAACAGAAAGATACACTTCAAGCTAAAGATTTACTATCGCGAGTTAATATCTATGTTCAAGGGATAATGATTATTAAGAAAATTTCAATAACAGCCTCTGCACAAAAATTAATTGCACTTATCCAGTTATCCAACATTAATAGTTCGGTTTGGCTACATAATCCAAAAACTTTGAGTTCTGCCGAAAAGTCAGAATTTGAAAGTTTATCGGTTAACAAGAGTACTGCACATCCTGGATCAAAGAGTAGTGGTAGTAAAGGTTCAAAAAGTTTGATATTTTCGGCTATTGGAGGAATTGGAAATATTTTAATCAATATCAAAGAAAAGATATCCAGTTCTGCTGGTCCAAATACTTTATTATCTATTGAATTTACGCGTGTAGATTCTAGTATAGCTATCAGTTCTCCAACCCTTAGTCGTCCAAAGAGTAGATTAGATATTGAATTACCAAAGGTGTTGAATGTTTTTTTGTCACTTCAATCTATTTCTATAAAATTGCCGCAAAGTCTTCTCAAACTTTATCACTTTGTCGAAGAATGGAGAGAGGAAAATTTACCCAGTTATGACTTTTTATACAAAAACTTAAAAGATGAGTTTGAAGAACAAAGGAAAATACTTAGACCTCCAACACCGCATAACGTTCGATTTGTTGAAAAGAATGATAAAAAAAATGCTTTTGATTTTAAATTTCAATTTCTGCTAAAAAAACTTATTTTGCAAACTCAGCTGCTCCCATCTCTGCGTTTTCATTATGACGCGTGGGATTTTCTTATGATTTTGGAACAGAGAAACTCTTTATATGGCGGAAATTTGACAAAATATTTGGGTCAATTGGCAAAACAAGAGATTCACTTTGTGACTGTGACACGTCAAAAAAATCCGAGTAAATCGAGCCAAAATGAAAAATCTATTATGGAGGAACCTGATGATAATTTACAGAAAGCTGCATTCACCATACCAGCTATAAGAGCAACTGGCAAAATAAAACCATTTGAACCTAGTAAAAACGCTAATGTCATCATCAAAAAGAACACTAGTCCTGTTGAGTCTGCGTCTAATATTTCATTAGGATCCACATCAAATATTACTCCGAAACATTTAAAGTTGGAGTCAACAGTTACCTTAGATTTTGTACAATTAAGTTTGAACGTGAATATAATTGACAATTTATTAACGGCACAATCACTTCTTGGAAATGAATTTAATGATGTTTTAGATGTCTTCGTTTTTTCATCAAAGAAACTAAAGGCGCGTGAAGCTGCTTCCAAGGACAAGAGTTCTTCGCTCGTACAAATAGATCCGAGTAAACAAGACAAATTATACTATAATCTCAAAATATCTCTTCGAGGTCTACAAATAACTGCCGAGAGTCCTACTGCAATTGGATTTTTTGAAACAAACATTCTAAATGGACATATTACTAATATACTTAGGCCCGAAGACGCCATATCGACGAAAATTGAATGGTTTTTCTCTGCAAAAAAATTTTCACTCTCGCTTAATCATAATAAAAGAATTGGAGGACAATTAGCTACGGATGATGATGTTAAGAAATATCGAATAGCATATATTATAATTGATTTAGAATTACAAAATTTTAGGAGTAAACAGCAGCAGCAAAACTTAACATTAGAGGACATTACAGAATCATATTTTTTAAAATTAACTAAAGCTAATGCTGTAATGCAGCCTATTGCACTGGGTCGTCTTATGGACGTATATGCATATTATAGTGGAGAATTAGAACGTAGAAAAAATCTGAAATCGTCCGAAATCAATAAATTGGCTGAAAGTACACGACGATTGTGGAAATCATTCAATATAGAAATGCCGAAATATAAATCAAAGAGTAAAACTTTATTAAATGAAAAAGTGTTATCGCTTGAAATTATGAAATTTGCAGTGGCACTTCCGTTAGATTTAAAGGAAAACTCTATTTCCACAGCCATGAATAATTATTCGGGTGAATCATACGTACCAGCATTTATCTTTTCCGCGTCTTCAATGAATTTCATAACGAGAAAGTGGAAATCTAATTATGCAACACTTAAGGATCTATGCTTTCAATTTGTACCGGAATTTGATCAAAGAAAAGAAGAATTCTTTTCTTCTTATGTTCATTCTAAAATGAATCGAGTTTATTTTCCAGAAATTTCGTGCGAAGGGTATAGTTCCGGTACTACAGATAGGAAAAAATTTGATATTCAATCCCGAGTTGAAGGATTTGAAATGGATATTGCTAGTAATATTGTTACACATATAAATTGCCTTGGTGAAATTTACGCTACAAGCCGAGAACGATTAGAAACATTTGCAGCTGAATCAAATTTAAATTCGGGATCTGAACAAAAGCCAGTAAGTGTAGGTAATAATACCGACTTACAAAAGGATATAGATGTTATTGATTTGGAATTTGAGGTCGCATTTACTGCTAAAAGCGGAACAATAAGATTATATCCGAAAAGTTATTTCTCCAGAAATCACAGTAGAAGACCTACTGGAAGCAAATTGTCCGATAAGTCAAGATCAGCTAGGGGTTCTCGTGGCAGCATTGCTTCACTTCCAAAGTTAAATTTAGATGTTAATTTTGATGACGTGTCAATACAGGAACATGGGATAGATACTATTATTATCCCTGGTCTCAGCATAAATACAATATACCGAACATTCTTGAGCGAAAATGTAATTCATAATTTCAACGAAAATAGTTCTTTGACAAGACGTTTACATGTTGAACTTGTAATTCATCCAAGTGAAAATATACTTTTTCCCTCCTTAGTTCCGTTTTTCAAGGACATTATTGATGGACTTAAAATAGGGGTTCAGCAATCTAGCGATAAAAGAGCTATTGCAGTTAAAGAAAGCGCATCACCGATTCAGGGTTTAAACATAACATTTCATTTCAAACTTTTACATACTACTTTTGAATTAAGTTGTAAACCTATATCCAAGGTTTTTTGTCGCTTTAATTGGGAGGAAGGAAATTTTCTTATATCCTCAAGCAGTGCAGAAGAAGGTAGTCAGAGCGTTACATGCGTCGGCAAAATAAGTGGTGCATCAGGAAATATTCGACATGCTTTCTCACCAGAGGATTGTGTAAAAGCCGAAATAAAAGATATCTCCTTTAATGCAACAATGATGAGTAGGCGAAGTGAGAACGTTTCTGATGATTCTATATCAATTATAGTGGAGCTTCCTCAAATTTCCGCAGATTTAAATATTCGCTATTTGCAGGATCTGTTAGTTCTCAAGATTATATGGTTTGATCAAGCTGCAAAATTATACGAAGGAACTCCTCAACAACAATTGTCTCAACATATTAGCGGGGATTTCATAAGTAATAAAAGGCAGCTTTCACCTTCGCCATCTTATGATGAAGAGCCCAAAGTCAAGCCATATTCATTTTATGCTTTTGTAAAATTGAATAGACTGGATTTATCCAGTGATCTTGGTCAAGCAATTGGGAAAGTTTTGTTCGATACTCAAAATGTTCAAGTTCGTACAAAGAATATACCAGGCGCCCAAAAAAGGCTTATTGCGTCCACAGACGTTCTTAATATTAAATGTGAAGGACGTCTTATTGGATATGCAAGTATTGCCGGACTTACTTTTTCCACAGTACTTGGAGTTCCACCACGCTCAAAAGAAGACAGTAAAACCAGCGTGACAAATTTGTTGTTTAAAACAGAAAGGATTCAATCAACTTTTGAATATGAATTTCAGAAAATCATAGTACTGGACGTAGACCCGATGAAATTTAAGCTTATAGATAATTGGGAAATTGTATCACCGGAAAATGCCCCTGATGCCTCCTATGCCTCCGTATTAGTACATGCAGATATATCATTACAACAAATTCAAGCAATTGCTACCATAAAAACCATACCAACAATTCTTCATATGTTGAACAAACTTTTGGCGTTGGTTGAGGAAAAACAATCATCTGCTGCTACTGCAATTTTAGATTCTAAATTTAATAGCTCAAATATTGAGACCTTATCACATGATTCGAATTCTGATAAATTATCACGCGAGAAAGCTGATATCACAATGACTTTCAAAGAGGTGTTGGTTGGTGGATTAACAGTTCACCCAATTGGAAAGATCACGATTGCGATGGATAAAGCATATTTAACAATATATCCAAATAACTTTTATGATATAGACTGTTTGCAGACGAAATTTGAAGGACTTATTTTGGATATGAATAAGTCCATTAAAGATGAACTAGTTAATCGAGAACTTAATATGCGTCTCAATGGCATTGCATTATTAAAAAGCTCATGCAAGAAACTCAAACTCAAGGATGATAATGAACTATCACTTCCGAAATGGTTTGAACATGTTGAGGCTGCTTCTTCGAAAAATATATTTACTCTTCCTAATACAAATTTAATTATGGACACTACACAAAAAATGGAAAGTAACACCGTTGATCACAAATTTGAAGTACACTTTGGCGGAAAAGTTGATGTTGCGTTAAATTTTGGGTTAATTAGATATATTCAAGAATTATCAGCTTTATACAAAGAACAATTGAAAAAGAATGGTACTAAGAATAGTACTGATGTTCCAAAGTCACCTAATACACCCGGTACATCTAACATGGGAAATCAGCTACAATCTCCAGCAACAACACATACAGTACCTACTATAGAATTGCCATCGTCAGATAACGAGGATTTAAAAGAAGTTAAGAATAAGGATATTATAATATATAATCCAATAGAACAAGTGAAATTAGAACCACAATTGCGTTATCTAGGAGATGCTACACCACCTCTAGAATGGGTTGGTGTTCAAAGAGCAAAAGTACCTGGATTTGTCCATACCGCCATTACTATGAATTTAGACGAAATTATAAATCATATTATTAATAAATCATTTAAAGCAGCACAGGCTTTATTATAATATTTTTTGTATAACATTAGCGTAATTTGTGGATTTCACTTTTAATTGTCTAAATAGAAAATTGGGATAGTAACGAGAAAGAATAATAATATAATAACATTTATTGTTTAAATAAAAAAATTTTCTGATTTATTGTTTAAATAAAAAAATTTTCTGATTTATTTATTTATAAAAATTAATTTTTATAGTAGTATCGTTTAGAATAAAAATAAATCGCTTTTTTTTACGCGTAAAACTAATACTAATTTTTAAAATTAAATGGTATTTTTACGTAAGGCTCTACAAATGATTATTAGTATCTTTCATAGAATCTTAACCAGCGCTTTCTTCTGCGATTTATTACCACATAATCAAGTCTTTATTTTCCCTTAGCGAAATAATACCACAGTACTAGAAAACAAAAAAAAAAAAACTCAAAAAGCTCATACCGTAAAATCTCAAATAGCGGGCATGGGCGTTATTTCGAAACTTGGCCCGAATTAAGCTTAATTCGGGCCAAGTTTCGAAATAACGCCCATGCCC
>CAJVPY010005066.1:0-11875 GCA_910591965.1 Dentiscutata erythropus
GTGGAGAGAGGTTGAACTTCGAGAACTATTGAGTTGTGTGAATGATTCCTTTGTAATTTGATAAATTTAATTACAACTTTGAAATATATTTTAAATCTGTTGAAATTTGATTATGAATACGTACCTTATTTGCATCTGATTGGGTTACTGGCACATTCTCTGTTTCATATATCCGCTTTTAAAAATAACAAAATAAATAATATTGACTAGTGAAATTTTGTTATCATAGTAGAATTTACCTGTCTATTACTAAAACGTTCATCCTCTTCTATAACAACAACAGGAATGTTTTTAATAGGGTCATCGATAGAACTATTATTATGCGAAGTTGATTTTTCTATAATTTTCACATACTTTCTTATAAGTAATAAATTTTAAATTATATACATAAATTAGCCAAAACTTGATATAACAATAATACCTAAAGGATCCGATAAAGCCTCGCATTTTTTATTACGTTTCGTTGTCTTTTTCTTTGAAAATTTCCTTACATTTTGACTGTCTTCATCGTCAGAATTTGAAATATCCTGCTGTGCCTTATATTTTTTAATGCTTTTTGATTTCAATCTTTTGTTTTTTTTTGCACTTTGATTATCAATTTCATCTGAACTTGAATATTCAATTTGTATTTTACGTTTCGATTTCTTCGAAATCCTATTTTCACACTCTTTACAGTACCAATTTCCAGGAGGAATTCTTGTAAGTGGAGGGTTTAAACATCTAGTATGAAAATTCTTGCCACAAGGACCGTCACACAAGAGGATATGACCTCTGTCGCCTTTTCATTTGCATACAGAACAACTACAATGTTCACATAATTCCTTTTTATTTCCATAGCACTCTTCATATTCTGACCATCCTGGTGAATCGTCATCACTTACATCCAAGTCTTCTTCCTACCAAATTTTTGATGTCAATAATGTATATTAATAAATTTATTTTTAAAATTTATTAATCGATTACTGAAAATTCCTACATTATCGTTATCTTGAATAGATCCATTGTCATCGGCTTGTGTACTATTGTTTGCTAGGGTCGTTTGTTCAAGCATTCCGGAGATAACATTGATTGATTGCTGGTCATTGGGCATAGATTCATCCGTTTCTCTGATATTTTCAGTTTGCTAAAATTTGTGATTTATCAATGACAAATTAGATTTTCAGGTTAACTTAATAATATAAAACTTTATATTTTCTTTCTTACTCGATTGTCATTAACGCGTTCATTATCAGACTGATTCATATTGTCAATTGAAAATTGATCACCGGTGCTAACGGTTTGTGAATCAGGCAATAGTTTATTGGTTTCCTCGTTATTTTCAGAGTCATTATCGTCGTTCTCTCTTTGCTGTGGTTTCAATGATTTGTTAATTATTAATCACACTTATAATTATTATTATTGAAAATACTAACATGTGGATATTTCGATGCATCCTTTTTTAATCATCAATTTTGTAAAAAAAATAAAATAAATAAATAAAAATTTGATAATAAATATCTATTGAAACACTATTTTCAATAGCAACTTTGAAATCTCTTACTTTATTTTTCTCATTTCTTTTCGAGATTTTAAAATAATCATTCATATGACTACCTTTAGTCCGTTGGTCATCTTCCAAATTCAATGTATCGTTTTCATTTGTTTGAGTATCAAACATTAACTCATCGACTTCCAATAGTCTATTACTGTCTGGATCCTAAAATTAAAAGTATCTTAATGTTACTGTGTCAATTGATTAATAAATGTGGCAGAGCAGATTAAACCGAAATTCGATTAAAATAAAATATTGCATAGCGATAGTGTAAATTAGGCAATTGAATTAATTTGAAATCTCAAATTTCAGTTTAATTCATTATCGTTATGACCTGTGACAAAATATTTTAATATCGATTACATCTTCAATGGTATTAGCTAGATCATTGATTATTTTCCGATAAATCTCTTCAGAAATTAGAACCACTCCAGTTGCGTCCAAATTTTTAATATTCTTAGTGCCATCAGTTAAGAAAATAGTTGCTAAGCGCGATGCGTCATTGAAAACAATTTCCCTAACTCCTCCATTAGTAGCTTCCCATATAAGGTTTATCGAACATCTAATAATTTCCTTTTTATTTTTTATAGTTTCGGCTATTATTCTTTTAACTGTGTGATAGTAAAAGAGAAAAGGTGAAAAACAATGTGGTATCAATGATGAATTTATATTTTTACAATTTGACTATGATTATATCTTGTGATAAATGGTTGAGTTTCTTTGATTAAAAATTTAATAATAGTGATGTCAACTGATATCGATTTACTTTATGATTTGATAGTTTCTGAAGTTACGTTGAGTCATAGATTAATTCAAATCAACGTAAAAAAAGATCTATTATGTAATCATGACGATTTTTAAAATGTGTTGATTAAAAATTTTTCTTGAATAATAACAAGCTTTTATTGTTATATGAAATTGTGGCATTAAGATGTTTTATTTGTGGCCCGAATTAAGATTGATTCGGGCCGTAACTCAAAAAAAGTCTATTCACATAATTGATATTTTGCAATCGCTCTTGTTATAACGAACAGATATAGTGAATTTACGAAAATTTACCAATTGGCTCGAAATATGAAAATAAATAAAATAATTCAAATTTCAAATAAAATTTGCATAGAATTAACTGTAAAACCATTAATTTAATTTATGCATTGTTTTTTATATATACGGTATATATTTTTATTTTATGAGATTATATAAATTAATTAATTTTTTTCTAATTCTTGGATTTAAATTATATTAACTCTTAAGACCTGAATAAACTAACTTGATTACTATCAAAATAGGAAGTAAGTTCTATAACAAAAGTTTTAAGATAAAATTCACAATAATTCAATAAAACTAACTCTACTTTCTTAACTGCATGTTGTATATTAAGTGTATTGCAAAATGGCATCTATTGCACTAATGTACTTTATTTAGTTGCCAACCAATTTATGATTTTTGAATTAATTTTTTAATTCAAATTTTTACCATATGAGTGTCGCCAAAAGAAACCCCGACAATTTAAATATAGTCTATATTTATTTAAATTGTCGGATTTTCTTTTGGTGACACTCATATATTATACATATAATCAAGAATATTTCAGATAATTACTATAATATACTCTATTCAGTTTTTGGAAGCACTGAGTTTAACACTACGAATCTTATATATCTTTTTTTTTTGATAATTACGAAAAATAAGGTCTTTTTTTATTCATATTAATTAATAGAAAATATAATGATTAAATTTTTATATTCTATTATTTTTTTTTATTTTTTTAAATAATATTAAACTTAATTAATTATATCGATATATATTTTTTAAATAATAAATTCGGCACAAATCATTGTGAAACATAAGAACAATTGAGGTTAATTCCGTAACGAAGATTTAAATAATTTTTTCGGTAATATATAAATAATTAATAATCTATTTTCTTCTTTCCTCAATAAATTAAATATTGCTTCTTTAATGACATCGCTCATTCTATCATAGGTTATGATGATGACTTTACCCTTTGACGAACCAGCTGCTTCAATTGCCCCAGGCCTTATTTTAGAAACATCAACTACTACCAAAAAAACCCAAATCAAAATTCCCAATTCTAACCGTTACCTCTACTTCGTTTACATTTCCCCTTTCTAATTATCATAACTAATTAATTAATATAATCAAAATATAAGCACGAAGAAAAAAATAATAAACATACGTATATAGCTATTAAAATAAGCTTTACATTGGATAACCAATGTATAGCCATTCACCTCCATAACGATATCTCGGCCTCCATCTCCAGAACGACTAATTTTTTATAAATATATAAGTTTTGTTTCATAGTTATATATAGCTTAGCAGCACGTATTTTATTCACCAGATTAATCACAGAAGAAACTTCACGTGAAATCAAACAACCAAGAAGAACGTTCTATGCCAAAACATAGGCCCGATGCGCTTTCAATTCTTGGATATTTTACGTTGACCTGGCAGCGTAACTTTAAATACGTGACAACTCAACAAACTTGTGAGAAATACTCACCCTGTCCAAATAATCGTAGCTCCCCAAGCTGCAAACCCTCTACCTAACAACTCTGTACAAAATAATTCAAACCTCGTTCCTAAAGCTTTATTAGACTCCCCTTCAACTTTTTCAAAAATTTCATATCGCATATTTTTCAAGGGTTTTAAAAAAGAAAAAAAAAAACAATGGTTAGAACTCTCAAAACATCCATACTTACCTTTTCAATACTATCGAATTCCTTGAAAAGATGGTTTATTCATGCGTTAAAAAGAAAAAGCAATGTGCAAAAAAACGATTAACCATTTTTTTTTTAAATTTGCAACTCACATTGATCGACGACATGCCTAGGCATGAGGCGATAACGCTGTATAAAAAACATAACAAAAATATGCATTTTAAGTATACAGTATACTATACATATCATATTTCAGATTTTACTACGTATTTTTAAAAATTTTTTCAATTTTGCCATGGACCTATAATTTTAAGGAGTTCTAAACTTAAATTACAGAGAAAAAGAAGTGTGTTAACAGGCGCCATAGAGTTATAAATTAAAGGTTGTTTAAGAGGTGTTTTGTCTAAGTAAAATTCAGATAGATCAAATTAACTTAACGAAAAAAGATAATTCACATGAGCTTCTTTAACATATAAATAAAATAATGAAGTTTCGATTACATTAAAATACCTTTAATCATATGAAGACAGTATAGTAAATTATTAAAAATATAAAATTCAATATATCTGTTATCTCATCTAGTTCAGTATAAAGATGTATGTAAATTCTACAATTGTAAAAGTTAATAGCATAACGATAGAGTAGTGATGTGATCTGTTATCTAATGTCTTATTAAAGTAATGATACACTGTTGCGAAAGTGAATTCGCAGCTATGAATACGAATTTACAAGTGTTACGACATAAAATTTACATCTTCATCTTTACAACGTATCGAAGTAATTTGGTAATTGGCGAGGTAATTGGAAATTAGATGAGAGGTATGTTTAGACATTTCAATTTAGTCAATAAACTTAAATATGATTTATAAATCTATTAAAGCTTGGTATTTTATTTTCTTCGTTAATTTAATTAATAATTTATAATATCTTAATTAGTGATAATTATTATCGTAGACGCCAAATACTCTACGTACTTCGTACCTACAGTTTTGAGGGCTAACTTTGGTATTAAATATTAATGGAATGTAATAATGCTCAGCATTCATTATTTCAAACTTTTTTATTTTCTATAAAATGTTCCTTCTTGATATTTTAAAAAAGAAACACCTTTATCACTAAAATACTACGGGATCCTGCCTATTATTATTTCTTTATATTAATTATGAAATTAATTGGTGAATCACCCAACATTAAAATAGTTTATGAAAAGAATAAATTGATTCCGACGCAGGTAAAATTATTTTTTATTAATTAATTAATTCATACGTTTTTACTAGGAGTTTATATATAATAAATGTTTTATTTTCTAAAAATTTTGATATAAATCCTGGATGCAATATATGGCGACTTCATGGAAACATAAAACATGAATACATGGAAAATTGTACAAAATATGCAAACTTTATACCTTATGATCTTGATAGTTTCTTAAATTACGTTGACTAATATTCTTAGTCATCGGTTATATTAAAAAATATTTCTTTTCTAAATTCTAATACATATTCTAATACATAATTCATCGCAATAACAAATTATAGTTAGATTAGACGAGTTTGTGATGTTTTGATTGGTCGATAGTGGAAAATATATCAGATGTTTGGCTAATTTTCAATATGCATACTTTTGCGTTCTAACAGAAAAGAAAAGACAAATGAATCAAGAAAATAATGAAGAATATCAGAAAGAAATTATAATTAGTCAACCCATTAGGTAATAATGGAAATACATAATCTAGTTTAAATTACGTGAGCAATATAAATTAACATTTTATATCTTTAATAGAGCACCCCAAATGTCATTGAAAAGCTTTGATATAGGACATGGTATTGGTAAGGGACAGTTTGGCCGTGTTTACATTGCAAGGAAAAAAATAAGTGGCTATATAGTAGCCTTAAAGGTGCTATCTATTGGGGAACTAATTAAAGTAAACGCTGAAAGACAATTGAGACGCGAAGTAGAGATACAGATGAATCTAAGGTAATTTTAAATAAAAATATATGATCGCCTTTTTAGTGACTGAATAAATGTTTAAATATGAAAGGCATCCAAATATTCTTCGACTTCTTGGGTATTTTCAAGATGATATATATTTTGTTCTAATCCTTGAATATGCAGCCAAAGGAGAACTTTATAAACAACTTGTAAAATCAGGTAGACTTAAAGAAAAAAAAGCATCAAGAGTTTGTTTATTAATTTTTGAAATAAATTTAATACATAAAATGTTTTCTGAAATTTATGAGTTCATTTCTTTTCTAAAATAGTATATTGCACAAACAGCTAGAGCTTTAAGTTATATTTACCAAAAACACGTTATTCATCGAGGTATAAAACCAGAAAACTTGTTGATAGATTTGAATAATGAGATCAAGATTGCAGATTTTGGATAGTCTGTGCATACGATTCAAAGGTATACAACAAAAGAAGTTATGTTATTTATATTTGAAAAAAATTTCAATTAGGTTGCTTTTATATATAAGGCATAAAACATTTTGTGGTACATTGAATTATCTTCCACCCGAAATGATAGAAGGCAAAGAACATTATGAAAAGATAGACCTTTGGTCACTTGGTGTTTTGTGTTATGAACTTTTGACAAGTACCGCACCATTTGAAAAAACTGGTCATACTGCAACATATAAACGAATTGCAAAAGTTGAGTTCACACTTCCTGATCATTTGTCATTTGAGGCTTGTAACTTGATTTGTTTGGTAATTATCTTTAAATATTTAAAGTATTTTGCTAATAAAGTTAGTGTCGATTTTAATTTTATATTACAAACGTAGTTATTACAACGTAACCCGAAACAATGTCTACCTTTGAAAGATGTCTTGAAACATCCATGGATTCAAAAATACCAGAAAAACCCATAAATGTAATTCCTTTATAGCTAGCGCTGTTATCATTAGTTATTAAGCAATTATTGTGTTAAAATTTATTACAAAGTTTGAGTCCTCGAAAAGACGGTCTATTAATCCTACTTTAAATCCACAATAAAGTGTATAGAAAACTTTAATATCTACAAATTTGCTTATTGGTTGAAAGCAAATTCAAAAGGCAATTTTCTGAAAATTTACTTCCGAATTCATCCTTATCTATTATTCAACCAATCGTTCAAATGTCCTTGATTACCAACAAATACCTTAACTCATATAAAGACTAAAAAAGCTTATTTTTTCACGTAACTTAATAAAAAAAGTTTAACAATCTTATAAAGAATAATAAAGTTTTTAACAAAAAATTTATATATAAATATTCAGAAAAAACATGTCTTCAATCCTACATTCTCCGACTACTAATGTTGATAGAAATTTCACAGATTATGACAAAAATGTATGGAGTTTGGTTAATGGTCATTTGATTATTTAATCAAGTAAATAGATAAATAAGAGTCATATTAATAAAGACCATCTATGATAGTTCTAAGAGCTCTGGTAGTAGTAGAATCCTTGATTCTCAGAATATCTTTTTTTGAGTAGCTATTGTGTTTTTTTGTTGTGCTTTAAATTATGAATTATAGTTACTCTCAATTCACCCTTTTATATTTGGTAGGCAATTCTTAAATTTGTGCCAGGTTGGTATCGCATTAATCAGCCCAAGTAATTTGCACAAATTAAAAAATTCCATAAATTTGAGTTTTAATAGAATGAAAACACCGTTATTCTACTCGAATAAAATGTTCTTACTATTCATTTTTTTCACAACCTTTAGCTTCTGCTATTACTGTTTTGAACTCAAAAAGCTATACTTACATTCTTTTACTATTATAATGTTTATAATAGACCAGAATAATGACAATTTGTCAAAGTTCTAATATAATACGCTATAAAAAAAATATATATTGGCCTTAAAAGTATGATTAAAAATCTCAATTATACAAAATATGTTAGGTAATAAACACGTACTATGTAGTTTATAAATATATATATATATATTCTTTAAATGAAAAAAACTTTTCTTATAATCTACGCTGAATCGTATTTAAAAAAAGAATAATAGTAGTATTCTTTATTTTTAAAGGGTTTCACTTTTAAAACTAAATTTTATAAGCTTTGTTAATTCTTACATACTTCTGAAATTACTTTAATATACTCACATATTAAGTACGGTCAACTCTTATTTTATAATGAACAAACTAAAAATTTTAAATTACAATAGTTCTGTATAGAGAAAATCAACTGTATTCATATTTCTGTTATATCTTCAATTTATAAAAGAAAAATAGAAAACATTCAAAGTATAGGACAGTTGAAGGTTAAACTTTAAATAAATATTTCTTGATAATAACTTCATTAAATTAGATGAAATTTTTTTATTTTAATTCTACAAGTCTGTAGAATTAAAATAAATAAAAAAAAATTGCCAAATTTCATGAAGTAATTATTGAGAAACATTTATTTAAAAGTTTAACAATTAAAGTTGCAACGATGTGACCAAACTTGAAATGTTTTTATTTAATTCTACAAGCATCTAAAAAAATTATCAGATTTGATAAGGTAATCGCCAAAAAATCTGCGTTCAAAGTCTAACACTAGTAAAAGAAAAAACAGTATTTGCTTTTTTTAACTTAAATTATTTCTCAACAACTACTCAATTAAAATTCGATGAAATTTTTTTATTTTATTTCTAAGGCTTGTAGAATTAAAATAAAAATTTGATGAAGTAATTATTAAAATATATTATTTAAAGTTTAACAATTAAATTTGCAATGCAAAAAAGAAAAAAAAATTCATAGTATACTTGTATACTATGTATACTCATATATCGGATTACCTTAGTACATTAATTAGTTGTTTAATTACATACATATGTATTTATTGTTTGAAATAATAATCATATCAAGCACCAACTTTCAATCGATGTGCTAAAGTTATCCAAGTTATCCAGCATACGAATATACACAGTATGCTTGAAAAAATTTTTTTTTTCCCTACTTTTAACCATTTCAAAAATTGTGATAAATTTTTTAAAATATAATTAATAATTTCTCAACAGCCACGTGGTCAAACTCGATGAAAATTTTTTTATTTTAATTCTACAAGCATTTAGAATTAAAAAAAAAATCATTAAATTTAATCAGATAATTGCTGAGAAAACTTCGCTTAACGTTTTAATTCTCTTATAAAAGAAAAAAAGTGCTTTTTTATCAATCAAATTCGATAAAAATTAATGAATAAGTCATGATAACGATGACTTGAATAAAGAGGATAAGGGGATTTTTTACTCAAACTAAGGTGCATGCACGCTTCAAAATAATGCGCTTAGTATTAATAGCAGTGATAAAGTCTATGTTAAAATTTTTTATACTGTATCGACACTTTGAAAAGTGCAAGAAATTTATTTTTCTAATTTAAAATTCATTTATTAAAATTTTTTATTCTTAATAAATATTAATCTATTATAAGGGATTGTACATATAGATAGTTATCATATTACAGTATTAACGTACTCATTCACTCAACAATATGAACAACACATATTAGAAAATTCAATATAAAAGATCTTTTATTGAACTTAGAGTCTGAATATTCTAACAAAAAAGTAAAGAACTAAAAATTGCATGATTATCTAACTACATCATCTATTCATGGAATTTATATAATCATCATATTCTTGACTAATAAATAACGATTACTAACAAATGATAATTATCAATATCGGTATGGGTGATTATATGTGACAGATTAAAATGAAATCAGATTAAAATGAAATATTATACAATGTAAAAAATAGACAAGCCACCGAAAAATAAAAATTTTTGAGGTTCATTTTTTAGGGTTAGGGGTTAGGGTTAGAGGTTAGTTTTAGGATAAAGTTTATAATAAACAAGTATAGGTAGGTTTTAGAGGTTAAATAGAAACTCTCATTTCATTTTAATCTGATTTAATTATCTGTCACATTATATACGATACTTATTATTATTATTAACTATTTAATTTCGATAGTCAACGCTTATAAATAATGATTTATCATTATCGATTTAAATCAATAATGATAAATTATCATTTATACAAATATCTAAAGTGCCTAACTATATTACTCCTATCTCTACTCTAATTATCATTATTTCCTGTAGACCAGGCCAAATACCATGAAAAGGTCTGCCAAATGTACTCGTGAATACAATATCTTTCAGGAATGATATCATTATTACTGACAAAAAACTCACAATTACTATCAATTATTTCTTGAATAGATGGATCAGTGACAGTGTTGTTAATGTCACTATTTAGATTTTTGAACTATGGTTATTTACCCAGTTCAAGTCAAGTCATAAGACATCAGATTAGTTAAATAGCTTCAATGTCCAACGATACGCATAGTATATGCATAGTTCTATAAATATAGTCTTGGTTTATAATCATACAATTACACATTTTAGATATCAGCACGTTCAATTGTATTGACTCAGTTAATAGATTAAATAACCGATTCATTAGTTCAAATAGTTAATTAACATTGTCTTGGTTAAATTAACAACACTGATCAGTGATGACAAAAAAATGCCCATTTAATTCATTGTATAATCTTTTGTCATTAGAATGGTGAGAGATGTCCATAATTTTCTTAGCGAGGGGTATAACTTGCTTCAAAAAAAGCTCATATAATTTTTTTAGATCTTTTTTTCTAAAAAATTGATAACAAAAATCATCGTCGTAAGATTCACCAATAAATATTCTGGTGTCAATCATGTCAGCATCATAAGTATTATCAAGACTTAAAGATAAATGAGATATTTCCATCTTAAAGAAATATGAATCTAAAAATCTAAAATGTAATTACTAGACAACACTTCACCAAACCAACATTTAAATATAGTCTTAATTATTATTATATTTATAAAATTTTTATACTTCAAGAAACAAAACCATTATTATGTTTTTTGCCATTATTAACACATTTTAAAATGACTTTTAAAATAGTAGCTTTTTTCGCGCCAATATCCATTGTTTTTAGTGTCGTTTTTGTCAGTTCAAAAGTATTTAAGCTATTGTGAACAGTATTGAAATACAATAATAAGAATTTCAAATTTACTATGAATGTAAATCAAGAATGACACTTTGCAAATAGCCTCTATTTTTATTAGGTCATTTCAGTCCTGATTTACAGTAATAAATATATTGCTTAGAAGTGTCAAAAATGACACTATAAATTTTTTTTATATATAAAATATGTCACTGATTAATCATGCTGAACAAAAAATTTAATAATTACTAGAGACCACATCTACTGTACTGCACTGCCTTTAGTATCCCCCCATTTAATATCCTCCTTCAAATAATACCCGGATACATTACAAAAAAAAGTCTCAAAAAATTGTATAAGATCCGGGTATTAAAATTTAATAGATTTAATTGAATAAATTGTTCAGGTATATTTTTAACAATGAAAAAAAAATATAAATTTAAATCTAATAAATTAATCTATAAATTAATCTAAAAATTATAAATTTAATTTTTATTATACAATAAAAAAAATAGGTAATATTTTTTTATAGTTCTTTCTTATTTGGTATTTTTTGTTACTAAAAAGCAAATAAAGTAATACGAAAATATAGAAACCCCATAATAAACCAATCAGAAAGACGATTAATGCAAAAGTTTGATTGTTGGTATCAGGATAATCAAGATTCATCTTAATTGAAAGAATTGAAATAATAAT
>CAJVPY010005067.1:0-11875 GCA_910591965.1 Dentiscutata erythropus
TAAATTTCACTCCGCTTTAACCTCTAAAATTTTATGTTACATAAAACAGGTAATGATCATGAGAAAAAATGTGCACCTTCGTTTTAGATGCCAGTAAAACCATACACTAACGTTCCTGGTATTTCTTTGAATAAAAAACATTTCTTAGTGATAAAGTTCACAGACCCAATACCCTATTCTGTCACTTCCCACACTGTACTATTTTGGAATCCTCAGTCTTCCAAACTAGATAGCCTGGAAGGATTAGTCTGCTTAGACCTGAGTTTTCAGACTCAAGTCTGAAGGTTGCCCGATCCTTGGTTCACATTTTTATAGCATGTGACCTTTTTCTCCAGTAGATTACATAACAGTATAGTAATAAGACAACAATTATATATTATCTCTTAAACCGTAATTTACTATCGCTATTGTAAAAAAATTTTTTATAGAAATTTTTGTGCAAATCGATCAGAGTAACTCCCAAAACGTCAGATCACGTGAGGTGAGTCATAACTTTTAGTTACCGCATTACCATGTGATCTGAGTAAGGTCATAGATTTGAGTTACATGAAATTTGTTGCTTCAAAACTGTGAAATTATGCTATGTGACTCAAATTTTGGGTCATCGTGGCCAAGTAGAGCCCTACATGCTTAGTAGAAATAAATTTAACAGATATGACCTACATATTTCATAATTAAAATAAAGTTACATTATTAAATATTTGTGAAGTCAATTAGAACTAACTTTGGATATTCTTAAGCACCTCAATCTGTAAATTTTCGGTTTGCAAGAAAAAATAAAATAAAACAAAATAATAAATACACAAAAATAAATAAAATTTCGCACATTTTCTATATATTATTATGATTATTAAGTAATTAATTTGCAAACGTACTGCGATTAAAGTTTTATAAATTAAATATTAAATCATCGCAGTACAAAAAATTTATATAATTAGTTTATGAGGTCATAATAAATTACAATAATTAGGTAACAAAATATTTAAAGCCACTCTTTATTTTTAATGTGGTACCTAGTAAAACAATTTCGATTCTTATTACTATATAAGGGCACATTACATGTAATGCACCAAACCTGACTTTGGTGGGGTGTTTTACAATTCATGACAATTTTTTTTTGTTTGCTAGCCAGGCACACCACAGGCTAAACTAATCTGAAATTATACACTAAACCACAAAAATTACCAAACTCTACCTAAACCCTAATGGTGGAAGGCATTAAAGAAGGCATGGAAAGACTTGGTCCAAGTTATTAGAGCCAAATAGAGCTCTGAACTATGTCATGAAGCTCTAATTCGGGATAACATGAGTATAAGATAGTCGGAAATTATAGAAATGAATGTGTATAATTATATGCACAAACCATTTAACTAGCAATAGCTAGAGATATCTTTATTCAAGGTGAACTCTGAGGCCTTATATATTATTTGGCTACAATCTGATTCACTAATTCTATCTAACATATATAGTCTATATTAGTGTTCCTAAATCCGAAACCGAACTGAACTTTTGGTTGAGTTTGAGTTCGGTCCAAATTCGAACCGAACCCGAACCGGACTTAATTTTAAAAATCCAGTTTGGTCTGAGTTTGGTATTGAACTTTTAAACCAAGTCTGAGTTCAGTTCGGGTTCAGTTCGAAAGTTCATGAACAGGTTCGGGTTTGGTAATATAAAAAATGTTCATGGTCAGTTATTTACTGCTATTATCATAATTCCTGAAACACCTGATAAAAATTAGTCAAATGGTTGTTTGGCCGATTCAGTTAAGTTAGTGATTTTGGCATGATCCATTATATAATAAAAATAATAAAAGCTATTATGACCAATTACAACAATAATGTCATGTTATTAAATTTTCGTTCCAACGCTTGTCCAACATGCTTGGTGTTTAGTTTGTATGAAAATTTATGGAAAAGACTACTAGTGTCAACCAATAAACCTTAGCAAGTAATTTTAAAAAGGGACCAGATATAAATTAGACATTTATAACAAATATATTATATGAACAGATGCCGCTTTTAAAAAGTTGATATGATCATGAATTTGTTGACTGGTTTAAAAATGAATCTCAGGTTAGGATTCCAGGTGACTGAGACATTATTAATATTTGTCGAGAATACATGAAAAATTATCAAAGTATGTTAATATTTATTTATATATTGAAAATTTTAGTTATCCATCTGAAGCAAATAGTTTAGAAGACTTGCTGACACCTAAGTGTTTAGTAATTTGTCAAACTGATAAGACTTAAATTTTTTTTCAACGATTTGTCAGCGAAGGTGCTTTGTAAATATAATTTCTAGAGATATCACAAATTTTTAAAAATAAATTTTATGTCTTTGACAAGAAACGAAAAATAATTAGAAATAATAAATGTCTTCATTTGAACGAAAATAGATGTTTTTAAAGAATAGGAATCGAAATTTAATTCAGTTTTTTAAACCCGAATTTTCATTAGAAATAATTAAAAATGAATAAAAACTTCATTTAGACGAAGAATTGTAATTTTGCACAGTTTTTTAAAAATGAATTTTCATTGAAAATAATTAAAAATGAATAAAGGCTTCGTTTAAATGAAAATAGATCTTGCAAAAGAATAGGAATTGTAATTTTGCATAGTTTTTTAAAAATGAAATTTGTTGAAAATAATTTGAAATGAATAAAGGTTTCGTTTGAACGAAAATGGATCTTGCCAAAGAATGGAATTGAAATTTTACACAATTTTTTAAAAACTAATTTTTCGTCTTCAACAAGAAATGAAAAATAATTAGAAATAAATAAACGCTTCGTTCGTTTGAACGAAAATGGATCTTGCTAAAGAATAGGAATTGAAATTTTACACAATTTTTTAAACCCAAATTTTCGTTGAAAATAATTAGGCTTCATTTGAGCAAAATTGGATTGCGCCAAAGAGTACGTAGAAATTGAAATTTACAACTTACAAGTGCATGTCGATATTTAGTCTTATTGTAATATATATTAGTTAGTAAATTATGTACGTATCTGATATATCTGTTACTGAATTTTATCATTCCCGAAATCTATAACCTAACTGAATCGGCCAAAAAATCATTCGGCTAATTTTTATCAGGTGTTTCAGGAATTATGATAATAGCTGTAAAACAAAGGTGCAATTAACAATAATCCCTTATGATTATTATACAGTAACATAATTTCGCATTAATTTACAGCTGTTTTCATAATTGCTGAAATACCTGATAAAAATTGGCTGAATGATTTTTTAGCCGATTCGATTAAATTTGCAATTTCGGCATTCAATAAAATTCATGTATACATAATTTAAGACCAGGTAACTAATATAAATATTATTGAATATACTTTCAAAGCATCTTCGCTGGAATATATTTGAAAAAAAATATAGGAGGCCTATTATTCGAAAAGTTGCCAAAAATTTAGGTGTTAGGATATCTTTTATAAGTCAAATTCTCAAAACACTTCCAAAATATGAATGTATTGAAAAGCTTCTGACACTTTCAGAACCATATTCGCTAAACATGAATGATGCAAAACATTTTAAACCTTTAATGAAAAAAAACCTGAATGGTATTTGTGCTATATGAATTACAATCCGAAATGGAACTCTGGCTAGACGTAAATTTAGTCCTATGATAATTTGAAGGCTACGAACCAGCTTGTATATACAAATAAAAATAATATTTGTTTTATATACAGAATCTTCTTTTAACATGTATATCATGCAATATGTTTAGCTTAAAAGTCTAATTAATATATAGTACATTTTTTATATTTCTTGTTAAGACTTATTAACACACTAAACATGTTGGCATTATTGTTGCAACGGTTTGTATAACAGTCATTATGATATGGATTATGCCGAAATTGCAAACTTAATCGAATTGGCTGAAAAATCATTCGGCCAATTTTTATCAGGTGTTCCAGGAATTATGAAAATAGCTGTAATCAAGTAAACTTGGTGTTATTTATTGAACCAATTCTGCTCACTTCATTGATGCCCCTTTTGTAGATACAAGATTTTACAAACAAGTTTATTTTCATTTAAATCATTGCTGATTAGTTATTTACATTATTTATTGTGGTTTGCAAAAAAAATGTGAAATTTGCAGATCAAAAAAAAAGAAATTAATAATTTCTGATTTCTGATTGCCGATTTTTTAACATTACTTCTGATAACATATGTATGTCAATTAATATTATGCCATCTAATGACTAAAATTGTTATTTCGGGACATGCTTTGAATACACAAATGTCTTTTTTATTAACTTATAAAATTTATTGTAATAAAAATATAAGTTATACTAAAGTTTCAATAATCCTTATAAGATTGAATTTAGTGCAGCTTTAAATTTTCTTCTTGTTATCATGCAATAGTAGAATTTACTAGGCTAGAAAAAAAGCAAAATTTAATATTACACAATTAAGTTTTTTACAACATGAAGAGTATGCAAAATACATTCCTTCAAAAGATATTAAATCAAAATATATTACAAAATTATGAATCTACAACTTTTATTTTTTGCAAAAAAATATTAAAAAAATTGGCAATCAGAATCAGAAATCATTAATTACTTTTTTTTTTTGTCTGCAAATTTCACTTTTTTTTGCAAATCGCAATAATCTATACTTAATTTATTGATAATTACAGCTGTTCTTATAAATTATGAGACAAATTGAAATTTCTCATTTTCCAAAATCTCTTCGGTTTCGTCCTATAAATCTTCTATCTCCAGACTGAAGTTCCAAAGACAATGACATGATTTCGAAGAATTAGGTGACCTTTAAGACAAAGCTGAAGAGTTTTTGGGAAATGACAAATTTTTAGTTTGTTCCAAAACATGTGAGAACAGCTATAATTTACCAACAAGTTTAATTTGGAATTATATAATTAAATACTTGTCTTAAGTTCAGGTTAGTGTTAGTGTTTAAAATTGTTATTTCTGATTAATGAACTATCATAAACGAGAGAAGTAAATTATACTTCAAGCCTTCAATTTTATAATTTATTTTTACTAGATTTGGATTTGGTGGGAGTTTTTTTAAAAAAAAAAAAATTAGTAAGACCAGTTGTAACTAATCATACTAGTCCTATGCAAGGTCACACATTGTACAGCTACTCTAGTATTTTTATTACCTGAACCCAAACATGTTCATAAACTCCGAACCAAATTCAGACTGAACAAATATTTCAAGTTCAAGTTCGGTTCGGGTTCATAAACTTTAAGTTTGGTTCGGGTTTGAGTTCAAAGATCTACAAAATTTAAAGTTTGGGTTCGGGTTTGACCAAACCTGAACCAAACCCAAACCAAACTGAACCCAATTTCGGAACACTAAATATTGCTGACAAAAATACTCAAGATTAGACAAAAAAGAAATTTCAAATCGAAGAGATAACCCCAGATAATTTAGAATAATTGTCAAAAAAGACAATAACCCAGTTTTAATAGTTAAAAATATATATAATATGCTTTGTAGAATTCATGCTGATATTAACTAACATGGTGGTCAAAAGCAACTTTGGAAATCAGTTAGTAATAAATGGAGATGAGTAAAACAAAGTATAGTAGAAAAGTTTGTCAATAACTACACTATTTATGCAGTACAAAAATCTTCATTTTATCTCTTGACTACAAAGCCTATTATTGCCCTGAATTTTTTGTCCTGAATTCAAGTAAGTTGTTATACTATAATTTCTGTTAATTTAAATTATATATTAAATAATATTTGTTATTTTTTATGATAGATCTAGTTGACTTATTTTATAAACCTAATAGTGATTATAAATATATTTGCTACATTAGAAATCATTTTAGTTGTTTTTCTTGAGCAAAAGCCCTGATATCAAAAAGGCTATAGAAATTACTGCCTACCTCTTTGATTTGTTTTATTTTTTGGGATTATCACCAACAATACTCTAATCTGATAATAAAAAAGAGTTTGTGCTCTGGTGATTAAAGAACTTGTAAAAATGTGGCTATTGGTAAAAATCATTAACAGAAAATCAAGGCACTCCCAATCTCAGAGGTTGGTTGAGCATACAAATAGTATTTTCCAGCAAAAACTTGGCAAATAGAAGAAGGATACCAATCGAAATGACTAGTCTTTTGGGCTCCATTTTGTTATTTTTGCTATGAATAATAGCTACTGTTGTTCTTATCAAAAAACTCTATATAAGTTAGTATATGGCAACAAACCTAAGAAAATTGTACATTAGTAGAAGAACAATTTTCTAAAAATATTCTAGATAAGAAAAACATCCCTAATACGATAGTATTGATTGCACGGATACTATAGATGACTTTGAGGATATAGTGAAAATACAAGATCAAAAAATATTAAATAGTCAAGAGTGTAAGAAATTTTTATTAATTATATTTTAATTTCATATGCTTAGTTTATTAACTTAATAATAATACAAAAGGTCTTGAAAGTATTCCAATTGATGATAATGCGAATACTATAACTACTGGGCACCAAATATTGTGACAATTTGCATGTCGAAATCTCAAGGATTATACTGAGAAAATGGTAAATTATATGTCAAAAGAAAAAAAACAGCCATTATCATATGAAATTGAGAAATTAGTAAGAGTATCAGTTTCTAAAATTGATAGGTTTGGTGTAGATTGCCCATCTCTTCTGTGCAAAATTATGGAAAAACTGGAAGATGACAAATACCAATTGGGATTAAAGTTTGGTATAATTAATGTTTGTTATCTTGCTGGTCAACTTGAGCTTTTGAATACTGCTGAATTCTCTAAACTTGATATTATCCTATCGACAAGTATCTCTGTTAGAGAAGTATCACAACTCCAGAGTGCAGGGGCGGCATCAAGTTTAATTTGTAATTGTAAGGGCGAATGCAATAGCAATAGGTGTTGTTGCAAAAAAACTGATAGTAGGTGTCATGGAGGGTGCTCATGTGAGAATAGAATTTAAATTCTTAAATATATGTACCTTATCAAATATTGATTAGCTTGTTAGATAAAATAAATTACATAAATAGATATATTGAAATAGAAAAGATTTACAGTAATAACATGTTTTAATAAAATACAAGAAAAGTGTTATATAATAGTTTTCACTTCAAATCAATTTAGAACGACTATACATATATTTTGTACAAATTGATTTTTTTAAAAAAAAATTGTGTCAGATGAAAGCTAACGTGTATTAATTAATCTGAGGCACATTATTTATCAATTGAGATCTGAGGTGCATTAGCTATTATCTGACACACACAGTGATCTGAGGCACAACATATATACTCTTTTAAAATTAATAAATATATATTTCTAAAAAATGAGTTGCTAGCTAGAAGTAAGGGAGAAACTGATAAAGAATTTGAATAAAAAGATGATTTAAGTGTAAGTAATGGGGTTGTTGTAAATCAAACAAGGGCAAAGAGTATATAATAAAGAACTAATTAGAAAAGTTGGTGTTTAAGATACAACTATAGTATAGCAGTAGTACAGAATCCCGAAGAACTCTGATATAACTCATATATTACCAAAAAAGGAGGTCTGCTAAAGTCTTGTATCCACGTGATTAATCATGCATCCCAATAATCACAATGTGATAAAATCATATTAAAAGAACCCCATATGTACAGTATATATATACTTAAAAATAATTAATAATCGTATTAAAAAAAAAATAAAACAAATAAAAATTGTACGTATTTAAAATTAAAAAAAAAATCATATTTAAAAAATCATTAAAAAACATCGTATTTAAAAAAACTAATAAATCATTTAAAAATCAAATTAAAAACAAATCGTATTTAAAAAATGTAAAAAGCGTAAAAAACTAATAAAAATAAATAAATCGTTTACATCATTTAAAATTGAATAAAAAAAAGTATCATTTATAATAAAAAAATCACTTTATTATTTTTTTAAAAAAATAAATCGTATTTAATCATATATTTAAAAGTCGTATGTTATTTATTTTTTGTTTATTAAAAAAACCCCAAAAACACCATACTAACCTTCACAATGATATTTATTTTAGAGCTTAGTTCTGCTATCTGTTTTCGACGGATATTCAGCGGATTTTACTATTAAATTTAGTATCTAACGAATAATGTAATTATGAACGAACTAGAATATTTCTACTATGTAAATTCTCATTTTATTTTTGAAATATATAAAGGCTCTCGTGTAAAAAAAAACCATATGTATATTGCATAACTAAAATATAATCTGCGCTGATATTCTGTAGTATTGTAAAAATATCGGATAATTCAGCTTTAAAAATATAATATAGTTAGTTAATTGTAAATTTTATAATTAAACATTATATCAAATATTTACCTTCAAATGTTCATTAAAACAGACCCTACACGCAAATTCAATTCTCTAATAAAAGAATTTGCTTGCTCAGTATTTCATTTTCCTCAACCCGCCAATATGTGTCACGCACTCATTCCATTAATTCATTTATAATCATATGTCTATTTTCAGCAGCCTTTTCAGCCTCTGATTTCTCTACTATGTCGATTTCAACCAATTCTTGGCGCTCATAGATTTTGAATACATTATCTTCGAACATTTGCTGAAATTTTCTTCAAGAATCAACAGTTAATAGTTTATTAATATCATAAATATGGTCATGAAACATATGCCAACAGGGCAGTAAATAGCGATGGAAGAATAGGCATTGACATTCTAATGATATTAGACCTGGAGGTTCTTTATCTTTTTCTAGCCTTTTTTCAACAGCCAAAGCTTCATCAACGACCATCCTTTGAACAGGGTAGGGAAATTTATGGATTTCGTTAAGAATTTCAAGACCAACACCAAATGCTGATATTTTTTTTGTATGGAATTCAAAGGCCACATATTCAGTATCTGACCATTTTTTTGCATCAAGCGATACTATATTATGGCAGGCGCCAATCAAACCATGATGGGGAGAGGTCATTCATTTTAGCTCACTATGATATGATTCCAGGGGGTTGGTGAATGTTACTTGCAAAAGGAGCAAGAGTGCTGGCGGGCCCAAAGAGCCCACTGGTAGGTATTTTTAGCATAATTCTGACCTATGTATTTTTGAATTGTAGGGATAAGACAACTGATTTTTGTTTGTTTGTGCATTGCCCTAACTATTTCATTTCTAGTTTTTGTATTATACACCTTACTCATCCATGTCCGTATAACATGAACGGTGCAAAAGATAATGCTACACTCCTGCTCGCTCGCTTGAAGACCTGGGAAAGCTAACTCAATTGCATTGGCCTCTACGTGACTCTGATCAATAAGAAAATACCGAGGAGCCCAACGACACCTAACCTTTTAATGATTTTTAATACTTTGGCGACAGTATTGCTATCTTCCTTGCTTACGTAAAATGCACACTGATATTCCAACAGCCATGATTATCACGAATATACAATGAAAACAGGCACCAATCATGTCTGTTTGTCTTGTGCATGGAATCGACAAGAGTCAGCCAGCCAAAACGTTGAAGTTTTTCTAGTTGATTTTTTTGAACAAAAACAAAACCCTGGGCACGTTGGTGAGGAACTTTATAGCACTCAACCTGATATTCATAGTTTTTTAAAAAAGAAACCGCCTCGTGAATATCCAGTCTCAGTTGTGGATTGCTAATAAGAGGAGCATTCTGGGATCCTCGAACTTTGTTTTTAATATTGGCAACCTCCTTACACTTTAACTCTCTCACGCTTTCACCAAGCTCTAAATTCTCTTTTCCATATTCTTTAATTGCACTAGTTATCGCCGGAGAAGAATAGTTTTTCACGGCTTCTTGCTCAACTAAAACTCGAACAGCTTTTAAACATTTTAGCCTTTCACTATCCTCCAAAGTATATGCATAATTGGCCGAGTTTGAATACCGTTCAACTCATACTTCTTGTTCAGTAACCAAGTGATATACCTTGATTTTGGCGGAACATTGATCACTGGGGCGAACCTTGGTCTTTTTATATTTTTCGATTGGTACTCCTTCCTTTCGACCACTCGATTCATTGTGCTTGGTGAATCAGCAGGCATATACTTTCCAAGAATTTCCATTGGCATGGATTTTGTAATTAAATTGGGTCCAAATATTGGACACGAGGGGCCACTAGTTGTTATCAAACTCTCTTAATAGAATTGTAACCAGTTGGTTAATATTAAAGAGAATATTGCGTTTCTCATCAGGGGTTAAATTTATTAAACTTATCTTTAATGTCATGAAAATAAAATAAAAAAAATTTAAAAGAAAACTTTGATGTCTCAAAGATAAAAAAAAAAAATAAGTGCGCATAACGCATATAGATCACACAGATATAAAGCTTCGACTGAAAAAAAAAATGTACGTACAATGTACGGTAAGTAGTATAAAAACTTGGTGCACAATGTACAATACTTAGTTTAAAAAAAACTTGATATGTGATGTAGTTTAAAAAAAAGAAAAAAAAATTGCGAAAGCAAAAAAAAAAAAAAAAAAAAAAGCGATAATGCGAAACGAAAAAAAGAGATCAAATATAAGATAATCAATTAATTTTTTATTTATATTGATCACTCAATAATTACTATGTGATTATTGAGATACATGATTGATCACATGGATACAAGGCTTTAGCGGACCCCCAAAAAAGAAAATTTTGTATAGAAAATCATCAAACATTGCTTTTTTATATAGTAAATTTTTTAAATTTTGCTCTATTTTATACATCTATTTGGTCAAATTTATATGAACTTTATACAAACTTAAATCGAGATTGTATTAGAGTTCTTCGGGGTCCTATCTAAAGTTCTAGTCCTAGTTCTGATATGTAATATATATATCTTTTAGCACTACTGTATATCAATTTGTTTAAGTATTAATAAAAGTCTAGAGCAGGCACTACACCCTAATATTAAAAAAAAAAAATTATTATTACATACAAATATTTTTAGTATATAATTATAGATAAAAAGAGGTTTTATAAACAAAATTATAAGCTACAAGTAATTTTTTAAAAATTACTATTTTTTTCAATTTTACATTATACCTAATTTTATATTTTGATTAGTCGATTAGGTAGATGTATTATAGCATATATATACTAAATAACATAACTTTTCTTTATAATTTAATTTATATACTATAATCTGAGTAACTAAGTTTATTTATAAATATTATAGATTTTTGTATTTATAGTATTTTAGTTTTTTAGCTCTATTTAGTTTTAGTTAAATAGATTATTTAAAATGGAAATTTTAAATGAAACTAGTAATATTAAACACCACTTGTTTACATGTTGATCATTATACAATATAGTAGTATAAATGACTATATGATTATATTTTATATTGTATAAACCTTAAAATTACAATAATTATATAAGTAAGATATAATCAAATCCAATCCTATACAATTTTCTCAGTATTCTATCAATTGAACTAATTTCGAGTTTGAGAATTTTTCACTTTACAAGAAGTTAAACCTAAAAATTTCTCATTTCTGGAATATTATCATTTGGTAAACTCAATCAGGCAAGCCATGTATTTGATAGACTCTTTTTTTGAATCGTCTCCAAACATTTTGAATATTTCTAGCATATCCATTCTGAGTTTTTAAGTATTCAGTTTTTCAATATTTCTGTATTAAATTACCTGTCTCAATCATTTCAACATATCTATTTCTAGCATAGTAAAATTTCTTTTTCAGCTTTATATCATTAACATCACCAAAATTTGCAAGGGGATTACTATCGATGTTAATTAGTTATTGGATAGTAATCGATATAAATACCCTCTGACGATGATTATCGAATTAGTTAGTAATCTATATATATCGATATATATCAGTTAAAAAAATCCGATTAGTAGTGATTAATATCAAATAACGATTCAAATCGATTTTTTCTAATTATACCAATATCAATAC
>CAJVPY010005068.1:0-11875 GCA_910591965.1 Dentiscutata erythropus
AAAAATAGATCATAACTAAATTTATGCTATTTTTAAGCTAAAATTGTTACACGAACTCTACAGCTTAAGGGATAACTACAACAAAATGACAAAAGTAGATTGGGATGACTTCGCAAACTTTATCTCCACCCACCTACAAGCAACAACGCATTATATAATACAAATCACAAATGAAGACTAGCTAAACCGTTCATTTAACATTCTCAATAATATCATTAAACAAGCGGCTAATAAATTCATTCGATATATCTTTAGTAGTCCCCGCACATTCTACGCACACTCCTTTAAAGCCAGTTCTCTCCATCAAGCACTAAAACATACTAACCACATATTCAATACACTCAATCATATTATCCCTTATAACCCACATCATATACTTGCAACAATTAATAACATGCTCAACAAGGTTAACTCGCTTACTGAGGCAACTAACCAACACTTACAACTAGCTGATTTTGAACCCAACACATATCCACACACAAAAACTTCTCTTAAACAACTCAGAACAACTCTCTACACTGCTCATAACTTGGAAAATAATCAACAAAAAACAGACAAAATTTAATACTATATCAACAGACAGTATACTAATTTTCAAAGCAACACAACAAAGATAATCGATAGTGTACTGGGCCAATATCGCACTCCGATCACTTCCCACAACATCATAACACCAACTACAGTCATAACTGATCCACAGGAAATCAAACAGGCAACAGCACAACACTTTAAACAATGGACCAAACACAATCCCTACAATCCTGCCCTGTGGCCAGAATAGGAGCAATACTACGATCCAATCCACTCAGCAACACCATTCACATATTCACAGCTGCTAGCAACGATTGAACTACAGGAAATTGAACAAACAATCAATAATGCACTAAATAACAAAGCCACCGGCCCCTCTACAATATCCAATGAAATGTTGAAGAAACTATCCAACACAGCTATTGAACAACTAAAAAAGATCTTTAACACATGCATTACACTACAAACAGTACCTAAGGCCTGGCATCATGGACTAGTCTGGCCGATACCAAAAAAGAGATACCAACCTGGCGATTTATCCCGAACTTGGCCAATCATATTGATCGAGCACATATGAAAAATCTTTACTAAAATTCTTACTTCACGACTTAGCTTAATACTAGTACACACTAATCTACTTGATCCTTCTAACAATGTTGCACTACCACTAACATCTACTCTCCAACCAATCTAGCACATAACCCATCTCTGCGAAGATACTTATATTAATAACTGTAAGCTTTGGATATTATCGCAAGATATGTCCAAAGCTTACGATACAGTCCATATACCTCTATTAGAAAAAGCCCTCCTGAGAATAGGAGTCCCTATCCAATTTTCAAATATTATTAACTCAATTTTTTCATTATGTCAAAATCATATAATCACATCAATCGGCAAAACACACTCCTACAATATCGAAGACGGCATAGACCAAGGCAAGACAATATCTCTGATATTCTGGAGAATTTACTACAACCCCTTAATTAGCCATATAGCGAAATCTACTCTAGGCTATAAAACTTCAGTACAAATAACCAACACTGACCAAATATGAACTACCACAACCAATGTCATAGCTTTCATGGATGACACCATATGAATAGCACCCAATTGCACTTCTTTACAACAAATCTTGATAATAGCATCCTCATTTTACCAGATGGCAAAAATCACAGTAAATCCATCGAAATTAGTACTCTACTATAATAACAATAACGACACCTCACCTATTATTTTCTAAAACCAACTCATTATAAACTTACTGCTCAAACAAACCTTTAAATTCCTCGAAACATATATCGATCATACTATTAACAATCGACATGCAATTAAAACTATCAGGAAAGAATTCTGTAAAGACTTGAACAAACTAAATCATGCAAAAATCATGAAAAACAAGCTATTTACATCATTAATATGGTGCTACTCTCTCGGCTGTATTACTGGCTCACTAACACATTCCTGCCCCCACAGATACCCAATACCTCATAAGACATTATACTACAACAGTTAAATACAAAGCAAAATTATCTCAGGGGTACTCAACTCCCTTCTCTTTCACCTACATACTTATGCATTAATGAATGCACATCAACTACAACAATCCCACCAAGCCTTCATATTGGAGAATATGCTCAACTCGCCGGTATCACCAACCACTTTTAATATTCGACTACAACAATTACAAAACGATGTATTATCCAACATATCTATACTATCAGAACTATTACAATTTACCTATGCAGAACTGAAGACCTTTACAGGCCAACTCATAATTAACTTACACAAGTTACAGTTAACTTTTACATGCTTACCCAACCCATACCCAATACCACTTCTAACACCAGGGACAACAATTAATACTATTTTAATGAACATGAAAAACGGCACCCAAATTAAAGGCAAACTCCGCCAACACAACATCTACGCTATAGAACAATTCACAAATCACGACAACTCTGAAGTCTTAAATTGGAAAAGCTTCTATCACAATATAAGAAAAATTCCAAGAGGACGAACTCCTAAGTGGTTCAAAATAATTACACAAGCAATAAGTAAAGTGATATCTCCGACCTTTACACTTATAAATTCTAATTCATTTACATGGATACTAGCAAATAATTTCTCAAAATAGATAATTATATCCCACCAAATATTTGAAAAAATAACCTTCTCTAGAGACAACTTATTCAAAATTCAACACTGGAACTTAAACCCGCAACTAATACTCTCACCTCATGTAATCACTGCCCTCTTTATGACTGTACAACGAACAACATCCAGTGCTCATTGTGGAACCCAAAACATGCTACTTTCCAGATTCAAGTTTCATCAAAGCATGTTTGGCATAGAAACTTAACCAACTTATTAACTCCACCACCAAACAGGAAAATTAGTACTCAACTATACTATTATATACCTCGCAATCACTCATACTCATTTCAAATGGCTCAGACCTTTAATCAACATGCTGAGGACATATAGAAAACATACCTATCTATACCCAATGAAACGGAATTCAGAATACAACTAATCATCAAGCCCTCTAAGGACACTTCATCTAAGCCAACAGCTACAATTTCACTAAATAATGATTATACAAAAATTACAATGCAAGACAATTTTTGGCTGAGTCTCACCAAGATCGCTATAACTGCATTATACACATTAATTACTACTATGCCCTATCACACACGAATACAACTGAATACAAATTCAACTATCTTACTCAAAATTCTACCAACTATTCTAGATACCTCTCCAATAATACCCTACACAATCCGTAAAGATTATAACATAGGATACATAACTGCTATTAGAGCTGCAATCCTCGCCAAAGATATATCTATTATGAGCACTTACAGTATATCCGAATGAACAGTACAACAATAACACAAACCTCTATCAGGAAACTTGAAATAGACCCATTAATACTCCTCTACAACATATACCTCCTCAGATTTAATTATCAGTTAATATCCGACAACATAAAACTGACTATTAAAAATCTACATACTGCAACAAATATCGACAATTGGTTTACACAAAACTGTATCCAACACTGGTACACAATCACATCAAAAATACAATGGCAACCTACCTTTCAATATCTGAGACACAACAATAAACCTCGCACAAGACACACCGACTCTAAATTATCTCAAGTTAAAAACTTCAAATTTAAAATCCTAATGAACGAATTATCAAATTAACTAAACTTATTCAAACGGTATCCAAATACCCATACATCACCAAGTTGTAAACAATGCAATAATACAACTGAAACAGACCAGCATTGGCTTACCTGCCAATATAATAGTACAACACTTCAAACAATAAATATGAATAAACTAACACAGCTAAAATCTAAACATAATATCAACCTTATCAATACTAACCAATTTATTCAGAATTTTATTAGTATCTACATTGTTTAACAACTACCTTTAGGGGTCATTACTGAAGAAATGCTAGTACCTACTCGAAATCATAAGACTGCAGTAAATCTCTCACTAGAATTCTATCAATAATAATCAAAGAAGTACATGGATCTATCTGGGTCCCCAGTTGAATCCCACCTACAGTCAATAATACAACTTAGCCCCTGATAACAAATATAGTAGTTCCGAAAAATCCAATCCAACTCACAACAGAAGAAAAAGCTCTACGAAGTAAAATTACCTTCTGGAAACATAAATATATCACGCATAACACTTTTCCACATGACATACTTGATTCATAGTCTAGAGATCTTTGATCTACCTAGCTAAGGTTAAGGTTTAAAGTAAATTAGCTTATTCTCCACTTCCCTCAAAAATTTATGTAAACTTACTATGTAATATCTGCATAATGAATAATAAAAGAACTAAGGAAAAGACCTCACTTAAAAAAAAAAAAAAAAAAAAGAAGCTTTTTTAATAACTATCTGATCAAATTTGATGAAATTTTTTTATTTTAATTCTATATATTTGTAGAATTAATATAAAAAAATTTTTATTGAATTTGAACTAGTAGTTATTAAAAAAATTTCACTTAAAAATTTTTGGTCAATAAAAATATATACCCCTAAATTATCGGTGTAATATTATGTTTGTGAAATAATTGTTAGCAAAATAATATAAATTTGTTGAGAACATATAGATTATTTTTAAAGAATCTAATTTTCAAAATAATGCCTATAAGCATTATTTTATATTTATATAGTAATTTGTTGAATGAAATTTATTTAATTGCATTTTCAGAATTCTAAGTTAAGATTTTTTTATTTTACTTGGTAATCCACTAGTCAACCAAAGAGTGATCATAGTAAAATGTAAATAAAATTACTTATAAAAATTAGAGGTCTTCAAATATGGTATACATGTATCTAAAACTTTTTATACTAAGTTAATCACTTTTCTAACTTAAGAGACTTTTGTAGAGCTTGTCAAAATGCATCTAATAGTGGTTAAAGCATCAAAATCAGCTTGTTAAATGCCAAAATATCTTTAAAAAATGTTTCTTTGTTTGCAAAGAAATTTATATAGTAAAAAAATGTTTTTTAAGGATATTTCAGCACTCACCAAGCCGATTTTGATACTTTAACTGCTATTATATGCGTCTTGACAAAAGTCTCTTAAGTTAAAAATTTATAAAACGTAAAAAAGCTATAATATTATATAAGAAATTTTGAAATATTGTAAAATATCAAAATTATAAAATATTATATAAGATATTTCAAATATTTTGAAATATTTTGAAATATTTTATATAATATTATAGCTTTTTTATATTAATTGATAATCTATTTGTTACCTGGAGGGGATCTGTATAATTTTATAAGTAAAGTTTACATTTAAAACTTTTTTTTTTTGCTAAGACAATCAATCTTGTTAATTAATTAAAAGTTGTAAAGCTTATCAAGATACATTTAATAGTATAAGAGCATTAAAATTGGCCTAATGATTCTTGAGATATCTTTAAAAAACTTCTTGTATATATATAAAATTCCTTTAAAAAAAGTCTTCTTTTTTTAAAGGAATTTTATATGTGCGTGAGATGTTTTTTAAAAATATCTCAAGAACTACTAGACTGATTTTGACACTCTTATAGCTTTACAACTTTTAATTAATTAAGAAGATTGATTGTTTTAGTAAAAAAAAAATTTTAAATGTAGGCTTGTCACATTTTTGTCAATAGTAAACTTTACTTATAAAATTTTGCAGATCCTCTCCAGGTGACAAATAGATTATCAATTAAGCAAAAAATTTTGAAATAATTTGTATAAATGCAAATAAAGCTACAAATTTATATTTTTAGTTTTCATATTACCAAATATAATAATATTGCCTGAAACTTTATAGTTTCGAATTAACTGAAATTGAAGCTTGTATTAATAGCTTTGGGCATTATTCTTTTAAACTAAACCAAAGGTCTAAAACTCTATAACTATACTGAAACTTCAAAATATAATTAATTAATAAAAATTAAAAATTTTATTTTCCCAATATAACATCTTCCTCTATATAACTAGTTTCCTGACAACTTCTTTTTTAACACAACCACTTATCCAACAGGCTGACAACTACTTTGTCACTTATATCTACTTATCTAATAGTTATTTATCCACA
The DNA here is from genome assembly GCA_910591965.1 of Dentiscutata erythropus. Lineage (NCBI taxonomy): Eukaryota > Fungi > Glomeromycota > Glomeromycetes > Diversisporales > Gigasporaceae > Dentiscutata > Dentiscutata erythropus. The sequence goes on from CAJVPY010005068.1 coordinate 6,144, forward strand.
ATTTCTTCTCTAAAAGTTACAACTTCTCCAACAACTACTTTTTCCTAATAACAATTCCTTCTATAATACCACCTTTTTTTAATATCTTCCCAATACAAACACCTTTCTAGCACATTCTAATATTCTCTTCTAACTATCACTTTTCTATTATCTTTCCAACACACTTTTCTAATTATTTTTTACAACAGACTCTTCTTATTACCTTTCTCTACAGCTATTCCAAATGCCTACCCAATACAATATAAAGTAAAATTTGATGATCAAAAAAAAAAAAATAGAACTTAATAATATCTGAAATTTGATTTCCAATTTTTTACTATTTTTTAGACTTTAAAATTAGGCTTTAATATATATAATTTTAATAACTATATTAGATTTGAGTTTATTATAAATAGTTTATAAATTTTATGTATATTAAAGTCTAATCTAAAAGTCTAAAAATATTAAAAAAATCAGAAATCAGAATCAGAAATTATCGATTACTTTATTAAATTTCATATATTCTTGCAAACCACAATAAATTAAAAAAAATTATTTAATAAATTAAAAAAAAAATTTCATTCAATTATTTATTGTAGTTTGCAACTTTAAGTGTTCCACTAATTTTCAAATCAACTATAATATTGAGCAAAAAAAGTATAGTAAAGACAATATTATAAGTTAGTATAAAATGTTAATTATAGTAATAAAAAGTTAATTATGTTGAATCCCATCACTATTTTTAAATCAAAATTCTGAAGATAGTAATGTAATTCCAAAGAGTTAAGTGATTTATAAAATGAGTCTAAAAAGTTTCAAGTACAGTAAAAGCAAATTTTTTAAATTTCCACTAATTTTTAAATCTGCTATAATTAGAAATATATTGATATTACTAGTATTATTAAAAAAAAATTCAAATATAGAAAGAAATTTTTGTTCATTAACTCCATGCACTAATGCAGATCTCTAATATAGGTTATATGGGATCTTTGCTAACAAAATGAGGTTCCAAGGTTATGTTGATTTTGTAAATAAAAATTAAATTTGCTAGCCATCTAGCAATCCAATTTGAATAAATTTTTTTTTATTTTGTAAATCCCAATAGAATCTACAAATTAAAAAAAAATTCATTCAAATTGGATTGCTAGATGGCTAGCAAATTTAATTTTTATTCACAAAATCAACATAGTCTCAGAATCCCATTTTGTTAGCAAAGATCTCATATTTGAATTTTGGCTAATTTGGCCTAATTTGCTAAAAAACTAAAATTTTACTTTTTCTTAAATAGCTTTGGATCCAGTAATTAGAATTGAATAAACTTTTTTTAAAAGAAGCACCTCACTAAGGGCTTTTATTTTAAAAAAAGTTCATCCAAATTGGACTACTGGTTGCTGAGATATTTACAAATATGTGTTTTTTTGCTTTCTAAATTTATAGAGATTTTGCTAAAAAGTTCATATTCTAGATATCTGGGGTTCTACTAATGCCTATTACGAAGTTTATTCATACTATCCTTAAATTGTTACAACTGATTTAAAAATTAGCAAAATACTTGAAAAATTTGCATGTTTTCTAAAATATTTTAAACTTATCTTATGAATTACCTAGTATTAGATGATTTGTAAGACAATTCTGAAAGGTATCGGATAAACAAGCAAATTTTTAAAGTGTCTCACCAATTTTGTGAATTTGATAATTTAACAATTAAAGTTGTAAGATTTAATTTTTTTACGCACTTGTTCTCAAGCATTTACTTCAATAAATTCAATAATAGTCAGTTTGATCAAACTGGCCAATAAAATTTGTTAAAGATAGGTGCTTAATAATTAATTGATTTTGATTACTATAGCAAATTCTCAATTTTTATTGGCTAAGAAAAATATAATTACTCAATTTTTAGTATAAATAGTGATTATGCAAATTAATTTTCTTTTGTTTTAATCTAATATACTATACTACTATATTATATATCAGTAGTTATTAATAAATTTTTTTTTAAAGCTGCAATGTAAATTCTGAAAAGTATAGCTTTCCTTGTTTGTATTTTAGGTTATAAATGTGCCATTAATACTTTTTTTTGTTTTCCATATACTGGTTAAAGATATTCTTTGGGATTGCTTTTAACGTTGAAGTCGGACTTGTTGTTTTCAATATTGTTATTATTATCATTACTTTGGTATCTTTGGTGAAGTTTATTGCATCGTTTTGGCTTGCCATATCAGGTGTTTTCGTTTATCACATGTGCCATAGTTTTGGCTTTGTTACTGCTTGTCCCTTGTTGCTAGTGATGATAAGTTTGTGTGGCTTTGCCATTAGATCTTGTTACTTTTAGTTCTTAGTATTGTTGTCATTTTTATTGGTATTTTTAAGTCTTTGTAGTAAATTTCAACACTTTTAATATTGTTGTTTGAGTCTTTTTTTTTGAGTTAATTTGTAGTGGTATTTAGTTGTAGTATTCATTTTACTAGTTAGGATTAAGCTTATTATTTTGTATTATCAATTATTTTACAAATAAATAAAAATTAAATATTTTTACTATATTTTAAAATATATATATAATGTATTAAATACATATAATTAATTTTTACAATATGCGCAGATTAATAATTTTAAATATTTTGTAATACGTTTTATATAATTTTCAAAAGTATATTCTGCAAACTATTTTGCAACCTTTTAAAATTATTATAAATTTTTTTGAAAGTATTTCGAAATATTCAAATTATTACAAATTTTTTCGAAAGTATTTCGAAATATTTTGAAAATTATTACATAATTTTTCAAAATATAATTCTATAATATTTTGAAATAAATTCTGTAATATTTCAAAATTAAAAATTCTGAAATATGCTGCATTGATCTAATTCTTTTGAAATATTTTAGGCCATAATAATTTTCATAATTTTTCATTTATATATTTTGCTAATAAACTTAGTATAAAAAAAGTTTTAGATGCACACACGCCACATTTGGAGACCCTAAATTTATAAGTAATTCGAGTTACATTTTACTATAATTACTCTCTGGTTGACTAGTGGATCACCAATTACTTGTTGAAATTATATAACTATTGTCAAATATTATATGTCGGGGATGATGCTGAAATCAGATAATGCTGAAATTTATATGATTACATGATAATCTCTGCTATTATATAGTAAAAGTTAAAAAATATTTTTAAACTAAATTTAGTGTTAAGTAAACCTACTTTCATGTACTAACAAAAGTTGTTCTTTAGATTGAGACAATTCTTATGATAGTAAAATTATAAAAAATGACCTACTAGATTGTTTGCAATAGTTCTTCAAAGTTTTAAAACGTTTGTTTACATTTGTTTATATGATTTGCAAGTTATAAAACAGCAATTTAAATTTTGAAGAACTATTGCAGACGATCTAGTGAGTTGTTTTTGATTATTTTACAATCACTAGAATCGTCTCAATCTAAAGAACAACTTTTGTTAGTATATGAAAATAGATTTATTAAACACTAAATCTAGTTATAATATAATTTTTATTTTTTTACTATATAATAGCAGAGATCATCATATAATCATGTGAATTTTAGCATTATCCGATTTCAGCATCATCCCCAATATTATATATATTTTTTATATCTAAAAATTTATTGTAATATTTACTAACCAAATAGAACGATAATCTGAAAAGTATTAATTAGTAGTAAATAAAATTATCTGGCAGCTTATTATAATTGTACTGTCAAAATAACTTGAGTTATTTGGCAGTAATATGTCATCTACCAAATAACTTTGTTATTTGGCAGTTTATATAATTACTGCCAAAACTTGAGTTATTTAAAAGTACAATCGTTATAAGATACCAGATAATTCTATTATTGTATGCTATGCTAGCCAATAACTTCTAATGAATTATTTTACAAATAATTCAAGTTATTGGCTGCTTCGCATTCAATAACTATATAGTATTTGTAAACTAATTCACTTTTTAATCTACTAATTAATCTACTAATTAATAAATCATTTTTATATTTGCCTACTAAATTAAGATAAATAATAGTATATAGTATTATAGCTGTTTTTATAAATTTTGAAACACCTAAAAATTTTCTTGTTTTTTAAAATCTTTTTTAAAGGTCATCTAACTCTTCAAAATTATATTATTGTTTTTGAAACTTTATTCTGGAGACAGTAATATATTTTTTGAAGAGTTAAATAATCTATAGAATGAAATCGAAGAGATTTTAGGAAGCAAAAAAAATTTTAGATATTCTAGAATTTATAAAAACAGCTGTAATACAGTATACAAACTTATACAATATATAGTATATAATAGTATTGAACTATGATATTATATAACCAATATGTATAAGATATTGGTCATGCAATGATTAATATCATAAAATTTGTTTTGTCAGAGCAAATGGTTGGCTAACATGTGCCGCGCAGCAGCACATTTCAGCTAATCATTTGCTCTGACAGAACAAATTTTATGATATTTATCATTGCATGATTTAATATCAATGTTATTATACAATTATAATCATGATTTCAAGTTATTTTTGGCTAACTGAGTTTTAATTTAAAATTATTGTGCTTATATAATAACATACAAAAAATAATAAGAAGAAAAAAATCTATGATTATAAGAGTTTGCATGATAAATCTATATAACTAGCCATAGATTATTTGTTATTTTGCAGGTATATATAATTTATATAACTAGTTATAAATCATACAAATAAATATAATCTATAACTTTTAGTTATAGATAACTAATTTAACAGACGATTTTCTATTCATATGATTTTTGATATCAATAGTAATCAACTTAAAAATTAATTTATGTGTTTGTATTTGGGTTTGGGTTAAATTATACAAAAAAATTTTTTTGTTAAAACCACCAAAGTGATTTACTAGTTTAGATTTTGAGAAAACTGTTTAATTTCTTTATATTACATCTAATCCTAATTTTTAATTGGCTAACTAATGTCAAAAACATGTAAATGGAAAATTAACTCTATGTCTAGAGTTTTATTATACTAGTATAATAATAATAATAATATAATACCAAGTATAATACTATAATATAGTATAACCAAAATTTTGCTTTTATATTGTTTAATATGGTTTAGAATCTTTCAGAAATTTTTAAAAATTAGCTTGTTTAAATTGGAAATCTTCATCTTCTTAAATAAAACAATTTAATTAGCTAAATTGTTTTTAATTATAATATTATACCTATGCTCTCCATGTATAATACTAATATTATACAGATATTATACCAATTGTATAATATTGTATAAAAATTTTAAAAACTCCATTTATATCCTCACTTGTTTTAATTTAGGTTACAAGTTTTTTAACCATTATTGTTATTTATAAATAAGCCTGTACATGATACTCTAAATTATATATATAACTTTTTTTTTTTTAATTTGGCAGTTTTGCCTTTACTGTTTATTAGATTTACACTAAGGTATTTTGGTTACAAATATCACGAATACAATTACAACTATCTAATATATATAGTATCAGCTCATCTGGTTACTAACTTGAGTACTTATGTGCGACCTGCTATATGAGATTTTACCTCTTTATCAACTGTCCCGCACCAGGCCAGTTTCAAACTCACTGGATGGTTCTCAAGCTCAAATCTATTTTATTATATATATCCTGCTTATATACTACTGCAGTCTGGGAAATTTCCATATTTGGTATTTCTAAATTAGGGGATGATCCTCATTTTGAAATGTTCTAGAAAATTTTCGATCAC
>CAJVPY010005069.1:0-11871 GCA_910591965.1 Dentiscutata erythropus
TTTTTGTTTACTATATAAAAATTCAATATACCACGTAGATCATATGAAAATTGATCTACGTACACCCTACCCTTAAAAAATTAAATCACCAAATATAGGAGAAAGTCAATAAAAAGATAACAAATTTTTTTTGTTTTTTTTTAATTTTAAGTTAAAATATCTCAACAACTACTAAACCAAATCTAATAAAACTTTTTATTGTTTTAATTCTATATACAAGAAACAAAAAATTTTGACTGAGTTTGATTGATATTTAATATAGAATTTTTTAAAAAAGTTACTAAAAATGATTTGTCTCTTTTCTATTGACTTCCCCCATATTTAGTTTGAATAATTTTAATATTCCATAAAAAGATTTTTTATTTATTGTTTTTTGTAAACAAGGATTAACATTAAAATTATTTTTCAAATTAAGCTGTGTATTATTAAATAACCAAAATCCTTATCCCCGACGACGCCCGGGGATAAGAGCTAGTCTTCCAATATTAAATGCCAATCCCGTCACGCAAATTGTTTGTTGACCGTGACCATCAGGCAAAAGAAATGAAAGTTGTGACTCTCCATATATATCTTAGTTATGATATGGTATTAAAAATGGTTTCTAAAAGAGTTTCAAATATTATTACGTCGTTTAGATTGATACCTTCGCATCTTTTAACCGTTTTTGAGGTTCGGGCAGAATTATTTTTACAGAATATATACTTATCTAAATTATTGAATTGTTAATTTTTTTTGTTCCGTGAACCACTGCCAAATGACAGATTTTTCTTTCATAATATTCGCTATTTTGTCATAAATTTACAGATTACAGCCAAACGGAAATTTTACATGATTATTTAAATAAATACATCATAAATCGTTATACAATCACAATAATCTGATTCTACCTCATAGGCAGACATTCGTATGATTGGCTGTTTAAATCAATTTAATTTTACATTGTTTATACAGTTTAAAGTACTTTTGTAAAAAAAGAAAACTAAAGAATAAACAAAAAAGAAGGATATAGAAAGTTTTATCAGGGTTGTAGGACTCCACTATTAAAAATAATCAAAATTCTATTTTGTTTTAGAGAAGTTAGCATAATAGCGACTTCTTCTTAAAATTAGGTTACCACCATGCTAACTTCCCTAAAACAAAAAAGAATTTTGATTATTTTTAATAGTGGAGTCCTACAACTTTCTATATCCTTCTTTTTTGTTTATTCTTCGTAGTTTCTTTTTTTTAAAAAGTACTTTAAACTGTATAAATGATGTAAAATTAAATTGGTTTAAACATCCAATCATACGAATGTCTGCCTATGAGATTCTATCACTATTCTACCCTTATTCAAATCCCATATACAAATATGCATTGCATCATTAAACAGTAATCAAATCATACTGTACATACGAAGATTTCAAAAGTTCAAACATATAACGGCCGAAGTCTTGCATCATTATTAAAATAATTGAAGTATTAAATGTCTTTGCACCAAACTAGCTTTAAATTATAATTAACTAATTACTGATAATATTTTATTATTAATTTAAAGGTTCCAACTTTATAATACTGCAGTAAGTAACTATTTTTGAAATTCGAAATGTTTAGTTTGAGCAAAATTAGCATTGTCGGGGCGATAGTTTCAAAATTGATCTTAATATCGAGGACAGAAGTACCTAATGGAAAAAAAATCTGGTGGCTTTTGATGTTGCTTGACAGTGAGAAATACAGTGATTATGAATTATATATGATATTGGTGCATTCCTCTTTTCTAGTATTATTCTGGTGGATCGATGAATAATTAGATCAAAAATAGCATCGAAATAAGCCTTCATTCATTGGGTTTTTAATTAGATTAAGCTTTAATTATGTTTTGATGGTGGTAAAATTTTGATTAACATCTCAAACTGACATAATTAAAACATGGAATTTGAATTAAGATACTGTATGTTCTGTAGAGTTCTCTTATAATAATGAAGAGGATGAATCTAATTCTATTAATATTTCAGCTTGTAGAGAACCAAGATCTAAGCTGCTACTAATAGTTCTAAAAAATAAAAATTAGAAATATATGGTGGGTTTAAAAAAACGATCTTGAGTTTGGCAGCACTTTGATTCAATAATAATGGCTAAAAGAAACTCAATATGGCAACCTTTCCGAACGGTATTTTCCAATTTTAAGTGAAACGGCACGAAAATTTCGCAATAACACATTGCAAAGAGAACATTATTAAATCCAAAGTTATTTGGCAGAATAATATGAGGTCTTTGCCTTGAAAATGACCTTACGGTACATGATACCGTAAGGTCATTTTCAAGGCAAAGACTCCATATTTCCAAACGTAGTATAAGACGGTATTCCTGATATTTAGAATTAATATGTGATTGTTTTTATAAATGTAAATTGACGAATTATAAGTTCTGTAAATTGTATACTAAATAGTGACCCATTTTACCGCACCGTTTTTCAATTTCCTTATTTGGGAGATTTACATTGATCGACCAATCAAATCACCAATTTTTATAAAAAAAAGCAAAAAAGCAGAAAATACAAAAAACGAGTGTCTAAACCTGCTTTGGAGCACTAATAAAAAATGCCGGGGGAGCAATTTTACCTATAATCTTGCCTATTCACTAACCTTAACCCTAACTCTAACCATAATTTTAGTCGCTTTACTTTAAATAAAAGGAAATTGAAAAACGGTGTAATAAAATTGATCCTAAATAGTATAACATTAAAATGATGTAATGTTTTAAAAAACAGGTATTCGATCACCGATGTTCGAAACTCATCGAATTATCGCAAAAGTACATTCCTGATAGATCTGCACTGTTTCAAAGTGACGACATTGTTTCTAATAGCGTTATTAATAAAAGTACAGGCGGCGTTGTACACTTTTGTTTCATCGATATTTGAATTTACATTTATAGTTCAACAGAATGATCCTATTTTAATTCATTTTATAGATTTTAACCAAAAAAAAGAGCTCTATTCGAATTGGGCCATCAGATGACTACATATCACTCTGGATATAACGACATCATAGTAAAATCTTTCTATACCGACATTTTTTTTCAAAAATTTAATATAAAATGTCGGTATAACTCACCAACATTTTGAATTTTTTTACTAATGTTTCAAAAATGTCGATATAACCAGAGTGACATGTATAAATTTTTATCATAAAATTTATGGACCATTCACTTAGCAAAGATCTCATATATTCACATAATTTTTATATAGATTTTAAATATTTAAGAGTGGGCGTGAATGAGACAGACCAAAATGAGCATAAAAAGAAAAAATGTAAATAAACCTACCTACCTTGTGACCACTTATTTATATATCATTCTGATCGTGCAAACTCTTATGATCATAGATTTTTTATTGTTATTTTTTGATTTTTTGTACGTTATTACATAAGCACAACAATCTCGAATTAAAACTCAGTTAGCCAATAATGACTTGTAATAACATTGATATTGGTCATGCAACGATTAATATCATGAAATTTGTTCTGTCAGAAACGCACAGTGGCACACGTCAGCCAACCATTTGCTCTGACAAAACAAATTTCATGATATTAATCGTTGCATGACCAATATCTGGTGTCAAGACTTTTAATTGCATAATAAATACCGTATAAACCGATGTTTGCACCGAATTTAGATAGTGATAACCAATCATATGAATCTTTCCTACGTTAGATAACAAATAAAAGTAGTGATTCTAGAAGTTACACTAATTAATGTAATGTAAATTTATCGTGGCATTATCGAATTCGCTGGATCTGTTATCGGAAAATTTCTATCATACACAAACTTGAAAATGCCCTAAATGCCCTGTAAATAATGATCTGCATAACGCCTTTATATAAACTCCATTTATGAAATATTTTTTTTCAATTTATTAATTTTATTATTTAGCAATGGCATCGCTCTATCCAGGTAATCCTATCTGAATTTTAAGGTGAATTATCGTGTCACTTCAAATAAAATATGAAGCTGTTTATTAATTATTCTATTTTTCACGTTTGCAGAGCAATATTTAACGCCCGTGAGTACGGGCGACATAAGAAATCGTTATAAACCAAATTATAAAAGTTATACTACTTCTCAGATATATGATTTAGACGAAAACTTAAAGGAAAGGAAATCCTACAGATCCCTGATAGGATTATCTCCTACAGACACTTATAATCTTATTGGACTTACAATAATCGCTTTCTTTGTAAGATTATTTCATATAGAACATCCTAATTCCGTAGTGTAAGTCTATATCATCTCATTCCATTGATTTTTAAATGTTAAATTTAATCGATTTTTGAATTTATTTACTTTAGTTTTGATGAGGTTCATTTTGGCGGTTTTGCATCGTAAGAATTCAATTTTAACTTATTGATATTGTTCATTATAAATTTTCTCTCAAATTGGTAACTCATATAATTTTATTATTTTACTAATCAAATTTTTTAGAAAATATATTAAGGGTACTTTCTTTATGGATGTGCATCCTCCGCTAGCAAAGTTACTCATCACTTTTGCTGGCGTATTGGGTGGTTTCGATGGGAATTTTGATTTTAAAGAAATTGGCATGTGAGTTAATAATATTTTACATTTAATTTTATTGTAAATTTTTTATTTTATATTATTTTTAAATTTCATTTGCTAATTTTAAATCATAGGGACTATATTGAACCTAAAGTTCCGTACGTGATCATGCGTTTACTATCAGGAATTCTAGGGGTTTTAGTAATACCAATTGCATATCTAACAATTAAATTATCGGGGTTTTCAACGATTGCCGCATTTTTAGTCGCAAATTTAATACTATTTGGTGAGATTAAGTAACACTAACTCATATAAATCCTAAATATATTAGTCTTATTACTAATAATTTTACCTTCTCTTTAAGAGAATGGTTTGATAACTCAAAGTAGACTTATATTACTTGATTCACCATTGATAGCTTTTACGGCATTTACAGTATTAATGTGGGTCAAATTTCTGAATCAAGAAAAAAGGTATATATTTAACGGTTGCTGTTATCAAACCTTTCTAAATTTGATCATCACATTAAAGATTATTTTATCATTTATAATAAATAAATAAGACCATTTGAACTATGGTGGTGGGTTTGGATGGCGATGACTGGTGTAGGTCTCGGTCTTACAGTTAGGTATGTTCTGAGATTTTTATTTTTGCATTATAGAAGTTACTAATAGCGTTAATAAACTTAGCAAATAAATTAATTATTTATATATTTAAAATTATCAGTGTTAAATGGGTGGGTCTTTTCACAATTGCCTTTGTTGGGCTTTCAACTATTAGTGGACTATGGAGACTATTAGGCGACTTACGTGTTACTCCAGTACGTAAAATAAGAAAGGCTTTAGTTTGTTTTGATCTTATTTCAACAATTTTAATAACTCTTATTTCTCATTAGGCACTATTTCTCAAACATTTTATTGCTCGAGCATTATGTTTGATTGTTATTCCTATATCTTTGTACATGTTTTTCTTTGTGATTCATTTTGCGGTATTACGAAACAGTGGGTCGGGTGTTGGGTTTATGAGTTCCGAATTCCAACAGACATTAGGAGGACATGGAATGCAGGATATGCCACTTGGTTATTAATATTATCATATTAAATATTATAATTCTAAAATTTATATTGCTTTTCTAACCATATATAATTTTATTACAGATATTGCATATGGGTCTACAATTTCTATTAGGCACGAAAATACACAAGGAGGTTATCTACATTCACATCTGCATAATTATCCAACGGGTAGCAAACGTAAGTATTATCTATATTTCAAAATAAAGTTTGAAGATTTCACTAATTAGATTCAATGTTTTCCAGAACAACAGGTTACTTTGTATCCACATAAAGATGACAATAATTTATGGGCTATTGATAATCAAACTGATCCTGAAGTACCGTTTAGCGAAACCGACCCAAACTGGATATATCATAATTCAATAATTCGTCTCAATCATATTATAACTAAAAGGAGATTGCATAGTCACAATGTTAGACCACCAGTAACGGATGCAGATTACCAAAATGAAGTCAGGTAAGGATTTTTGAATTGTTCCAAAGTTTTATTGAAATTACTTATGGCGATATTGTCTTTTTTAGTACTTACGGATATGATGGCTTTGAAGGTGATGCAAATGATCATTGGCGTGTAGAAATCACTGATTATGATAAATCTGATCCAGAATCTCGCGAACGTCTTCGTACACTTCATACAAAATTCCGTCTTTATCATGTTATTACCGGGTGTTATCTTTATTCTCATAAGGTTAAATTACCTGAGTGGGGTTTTGAGCAGCAAGAAGTCACCTGCGTTAAAGGCGGGCACTATCCAAATACTATCTGGTTTATAGAATCAAATTCTCATCCGAAATGTATGTGATTACTTTAATTTATTGAAGCGTGCTTGATGAAAATGTTCACAAAGTTCATTAATTCTTTATTAGTACCGGATGATGCAGAGAAAGTCAATTATCGGAAGCCTGGATTTTTTAAAAAATTTTTAGAACTTAACAAAGTTATGTGGACTACCAATAGTGGACTAACTGATTCACACCCTTATGAATCTCGCCCTTTATCTTGGATACTTTTAAGTCGAGGTATTAACTTTTGGTCCAAAGATAATCGCCAAATTTATTTACTTGGAAACCCTCTCGTGTGGTGGGCTTCTACTTTTTCAATATTGTTCTTTATTACTGCAAAATTGATCTTTCTTTTAAGAGAAAAAAGAGGATATAAAGATCATATGGATGGTGAGATTTTCATATCTATGTAGTAGAGAGTGGTGTATTGTGACAAATTGAGCTATTTCTTGTAACGATCAAAATAAAGAAACTTTCATATCATTTGATTGCTTCAAAGACGAATTGAATGAAATATAATTAGCTTGATTCGGTCATTTGATTACGGAGTCATGCTCAATTCTTCATAATACCTGCACTTATCATCATTCCACTATTTATGTCAAATAATATTAATTTAGTCATTATCATTTTTAGGTAAAAAAGAACATTTTGAATCATGGTCCGGATTATTCTTCATGGGATGGTGTTTGCATTATCTCCCATTTTTCTTAATGTCTCGACAATTGTTTTTACATCATTATCTCCCTTCATTATATTTCGCAATTCTTTTAATTGGCGTAGCATTTGATTTATTCACACACAAACTGTCATTCAGAAATCAGTTAATTACCGCAATAATATTTTTAGTGGCAAGTGTATATGTATTTACAATATTTTCACCATTAGTTTATGCTGGTCCGTGGACAAAAACAGATTGTCAGAAGGCTAAATGGATAAGTACCTGGGATTTTGAATGCAGCACACATCTTGATAACTATGAAGATTATCTAAATAGTGTGAATATAGATTTCAGAGAGTCTGATAATGTGTCAAATATAACAGAATTTTCTCAGGAATCGGAATCGACAACTGGTATTGCTTTCGAAGAACAACCATTTGTAAAAGAGGTTTATGATCATGATGAGGAAAATAGATTCGAAGATGATGTGGATCAAGATGTACATGAGATGATTGCAAACGAACATTAAATAACTACATATGCGGATACAATTTTTTTCTATGAACATTAATACATTGTGATATATAATTTATTTTAATAAAACTAGATGTTAGGCAGATTAGAAACAATTTTACATGTGTTTTCAGTCCTTTGACAGAAATTTTTTTTTTGTTTGTTTGCAAAAAGATGGTTTTAGAACCTATTGTTAAAGAACTGCTTAAATTACCAACAATTTAAATTTATCTTGACCAAAAAATATGCTTTATTAAAGTATATTCATAATTATCTATTGCCATAACTATTTTGTTTTTTATATTTAACCTTTTATAAAAATAAAAAGACTATGTGTTTATCATCAGTAATAGTAATAACCAGATTTGTGTTAAAATTATAATAAAGCTTATTACATAATAAATGTCCAAGAAATATTTTGTAAAATACTAAAAACGCTCATGAGCGTTATTTCGAAATCGCTTCAACTAATAATAACATACATGGCTTCGAAGTGATGTTCATGCGCGTCCTAAAGCAACGCGCATGTTTGGATCAATGTAAATTAGTCAATTACATAAATGTAGCACATGCGCGTACTTGAAATAACGCGCATGCTTGAAGAAGGTGGGAGTTAATGTTCCGCATAGTGATTGGACCCGGGTGGAGTTTTGGCCACCCGAGTGAAAACGGGTGGGTCACCCGACGGGTGACCCATGAATAATAATTGCAATTGCGAGATGATCTTTTGCGAAAGGCTTTACTACAATTCAAATATGCATTTGTATGTATATTAATTGCTTTTTTTTTTTTTCAAAAACGGATTTTATATTAGGTTAAGGGTGTTCTCAAGCACCCACTCAATGCAGCAATGGATCAGAGGTAAATTTTTAAACGTTACCATTTCACTGAGATACTAACCATCTTTTTTATTCAAAAATTTACCATTGATAGAGGACGTTCAAGAATTACTTTTACATTTTTACATATCAAGCATAATAAACAATGAATTTTAGTAAATTTCTACCCGATCTAAAAAAAATCACTATTTTATTTTTGATGCTAGACTTTTAAAACAAACTATATACCAAGGATATAACTATTACTTAGAGATATATTTTAACCCACCCGGTTTCTACCCGGGTTGCTCATGGATCCACCCGCGGGTGACATTTTTTTTGACGGGTCCAATCACAGTTCCGCATGATTCGGATCGCGGGCGAGTATTTTTAAAGATCCGGACCATTCCAAACATCGATTCGGATCTAAAGTTAGGGTCCGAACCCGTATCGGATCCGTAAAATTTCAAAAAATTTATAGATGTTGATGATAGTTGTTAGATGACGAAGCCCTAGTGCTCTCGCTAATATATATATATATTACAGCTGTTTTCGGCTGATTTGACTAAGTCTATAATTTTGGCATAATAGATTCAAATCGATACAGTAATGATATTTATTGTATACTTCTTATGTGAGTTTTCATGCATGTTATTGGGCAGGGACCCGTAAAATTTTAGATCTAAAATTTTCACAAAAAATCTAAAATTTCAAGTATCAACTCAAATTTCTAAAATTTTTAAATTCTGATGAATTTATATCTAAAATTATCAATTTTAACTAAAATATTATAGTTTGTGATACATAGGAATGGAATGTTGCGCAGGTGGAACATTTCAGAATTTCGAAATATTTCAGAATTTCACAATTCTGGCCTGCATTAGCAGTAAACTAAAATGTGGGCCGCAGTAGATTCAAAAAATATTTGATTTGCTTATCCCTAGTTATACGTATTTTATTTTTAATAAAAATTTTATACGAACTTAACTTATTTAACTTCTAAGGTATATAGTATATAATTAGTTTGTATTGGACATTGATGCTATGATCTAGAGATATATATTTATGTGACTTAGTTCCTAATTTTATATTTAATAACAATCAGCAAAATTTAAATGCTGAACTATTTAAGTATTTTAACAAAATAAAAGAATGAACTATAAAACTTTTCTAAATTTAATCAAAATTTATCTAAAATTTACTAAATTTAAATCAAAATTTATCTAAACTTTTTAAATTTAAGCTAAAATTTGCCTAAATTTTTTACTGTTATCAGAAAAAATTTCGAGTTTTTAAAACTAAAATTTTACGGGTCCCTGTTATTGGTCACTTCTAATACATGATACACAAACTTTGCCGGAGGTGAGGTGAGCGAAATTTGTTTATCACGTTTAAAAATGACCCAACAAGATGCTAGGTGCTTACGTCAAAAGTATACAATAAACAAGTTTGGTCACGTTGTTAATGACAATTGCTGATTTATTCACAGCGGATGCTACGTCATAACGGTGGCCACATCCTAGTTAATAATCAGTTATCATCAACAAACATGACCAATAACAAGTAAATATTTTTTGCGAATATATTCTGAAACGGTACTACAATGTCAACACATCCAAAATTAAGATTTCGCTTGAATGCATATCCGTTCTTGCCAACCAACAAATCACATAAGAAGGGTTCTGAATATGAGATAAGCTTTCATAATAAATATATTACAAAAAGAGACACTAATAAAAAAAGTTTCGATATTAACAAGAATTTATTGATTGAGCTAAAGAAAATATAACTCAAATTATAATTCCAAACAACTAAGTTTTCTATATTTGTCGAAACTGCTTTGAAAATTATAACCAATAAAATCATAATAAAATCTATATTTATTTATTTATTTAATACGTATAAATTAATTTTTAAAATATAAACCAAAAGCAAATCAGATATTGAACCGGTTGATCTAACAACTGAGAAGCCTTTAGCTTGTTCATTTATAGTAAACATTTTAAAATGCCTAGCCTGTCTGAAGTAACTACTGTTGAATCCGAATACGTATCCAACTTTGTCTGAAGTAATAGCAACTGAATCTAATATAACACCCAACTTATCTGAAGCGCAAAAATAAAATAGTGGTATCGATATACATTTTCTCTGCCATTAGCAAGTGCACATTATTACGTAATCGAAATCAAAACTTATCGAATCAGCCAAACAATCATTCGGTCAATTTTTCACCAGATGTCCCAAAATTTATGAGAGCAGCTGTAATGTAAATATTAAAGGTACGAGTAGTACGTACATATATATCTCCGGCTGGAAACAGAAATATGATATTTCAAAGCATCTTCGCTGGCAAATACAGTAATTAAAAAAAATTTTTAGAAAGTTTATCAGTTCGAAAAAATTGCCAAACACTTAAATGTTAGCAGACCTTCAATAAATTGCAATTTAAAGATGCGGATATATATTGAAAACCTTTCATAATTTTTAAGAAAACAAGTTTACTAAACCTGAAATGTATATCGCTCATGTTGGTTGTCCTAAGTGATGGAAGTTTTCTAATAACCATATCTTTAAAAATGCTGGAGAGCCCGACTTATAGAAGACCTATTAACACCTAAGTGTTTTGCAATTTTCTGAACTGATAGGCTTTCTAATTATTTGCCAGCGAAAATGCTTTGAAAAGTATGTATATTTGGATTTATGATAACAGCAAAAAAAAATGAAAAATCTGAAATTAGCCAATCAGCATTCAGTATTATTCTAATAGACCGGGCCGGGCATTACCCGGCGAACCTTCGTGTGGGTCCGAACCTGGGACCCGTAAAATTTTAGGTTTAGAACTTTTTTTTCTGATAAGATCCAAAAATTTAGGTAAATTTTGATTTAAATTTAATATATTTCAGTACTTTAGAAAATTTTATGTTCATTCTTTTGTTTTATTAAATACAATATTGTAAGCATTTTTAATAATTCGATATTTAAATTTTACCGATTGTCTTGAAAGGTGGTGCGCATTTCGCCGACAATCACTTCACCGACAGCTTAGTTCACCGACAATTAATTCACCGACAACATTTCACCGACAAAGTAATTCTGGTCATTGTTGTTAGTGCCAGGTTAGAATTAGAGTTAAGGTTAGTGTAATTTATAAAAAATAATTGTCGGTGAAATGAACTTGTCGGCGAATTAACTATCGGTGAACTAAGCTGTCTATAAAGTGATTGTCGGTGAAATAACACGTATCCGTTTTGAAGAATGTTATTATAAGAACACAAGTTTGTAATTTAATTTATTGCAATCCTGACCAAATATAAAAACGATTAGGAATCAAATCGCACTAGGTCACATAAATTTATGTTTCTAGATTAGTGATTTGAACCGAGAAAAATTTCCTTAATCGGTTAACCGAACCGAATTATTTCATTCAACCGGTTAAGATTAATATCTACTACCGGTACCTTCGGAACTCTCGGATCTTTGCCCAAATT
>CAJVPY010005070.1:0-11869 GCA_910591965.1 Dentiscutata erythropus
ATAATATAGTACACCTAAATTTAAGTACAGTACAATACTTTTAAAAACAAAATACAGTACGAAACTTCTGCACCCCGATTTCTAAGAAATAATGGATTCGAAATTAAATATCGATACTGATACTAATACGTTTAATACAAGTTCCTCAAGAAATAAAAAAATTTCAAAACAACGTGATGTTATTGTAATATCCGATACAGATGACGAGCTAGTGCTAGTAATTTTTTTTATTTCAATAACAATTATAACGATAAACTAGTATTCATAGTAATAATTTTATATTGAATTTAAGGAATCAACATCAAATTTATTTATTCTAGATTACAAAGTATTATTTGCACTATTGCCGTGGTTTGGTATTTTGTAACAACTAAAAAAAAATCAACTAAATTATTCTATAAACAGGATTTACAAATTTCTAGTAGCTTTGAAAGTGAATATAACAGCGATAATAGTTTGGAGGAAGATGGTTTATTTGCAGATAATTTAAACGATAATGATTTATTTGAAAATTTTTTAGAGAACAAAGATGAGATATATTGTTTTATTTAATGTTAGTATTTATAGCAATTGTAACTAATTATAGTTAATTATTTAAACTATAATTGTACAGCATGAACCAACATTTGCTAAATTTAGTCACGATTTAACTGTTGATCAATTCAAATATTATCTAGAATTTCAAGAATATCTGAAGACTTCTTCAACTGGTATAGCAAGTGTTTACAATATTTCAGGCTGGGATATAAATGATGCCAAGAAAGCATTTGGAATTTCTAATATCCAATATGCTTATGGAGATCCTGGAAACATTCGACCTATTAAAAAATGCCCATTTTTGGGTGTTCCAGTTTAAAAAACTTATCAATCTTGTCATAGTGTAAAAGTGTGTGAATTTGGTTCAACTACTCTTAATATTGAGCACACATCAGTTGATTTTGAAGACCAATTATATAAAAGAATTTTTGATGCAAATAAATTTTCTGTTAATACATTTACTTTAAAGTAAGTAAAGAATTATATTTAAATATTTTTATTATTTTAAAGATTTAAAAAAAAATTCTATAATTTTAGCACATATGGGCAAGCTTATAATACTCCATGTTCTTATATTAACCCAACTACTAATATTCGTTATAATGGAAAACCTGTGCTCAAAGAATATAAACAGGTATATAAGATATATAAATTATTAAATATATATTTAATTTTATTAATTTATCTATTTATAAATTTAGATTGATAATACATCAACTATTCGAAAATTTATTGGATATCAAAAATATCAATTTGGTCAAAAAGCATCGTTATATTGCAATCAGCTATCGTGTTAATATGGAGTATCTTAAACAATTGTTTCAAAATTATACTTATTGCTCCAATAAAATTAGTGATAAGGTATAATTAAATACAAATTTATTTAATTATTATAATATACTTAAATATTTAATTTTTAAAAAAATTTTTTTATTTAATTATAAAATAATAGAAATAAATCTGTAAATAAATGCTTTACAGTTTTTCCAAATTCCTCAACAACAAGTTATTGCCGTAAATATTAATAATATTTAAAATTTCAATTATATTTATAATAAATAATATTAAATTAATTTTTATTTTATTGCAATATAATAAATAGCACATCTTCACTTAAGTTTTAAAGGAAAAATTAATTAACAAAGGATCTTGTCCTGTAAAATTTTATCATATTTTACCTAAAGATTTAACCAAATGTCCATTTATTATAATAATTTCTATTGGTATTCATAATTATCCGCCTCCACCACCAACTAAAACTCCACAAAACATAATTAAAAATTTACAAAAAATTATTGAAAATGAACTTGATTTAAATCTTACAGCACGTAAACTTCTTACAAATAAGTTTTTTTTTTATTATATAATACTATATAATATTTACATATTAATTAATTTTAATAATTAAATTAGAACCAATGTTAAAAATTTATCTTCAAGAACAACCATTAAGTAGTCTTCATTCATCATTAAACAATCAATCACACCTTAACTATTTAATTGAAAAAAATAAATGATCAAAATTTCCATTTGGACAAGATATAATTGGTAAATTAAACTTATATATTATATTAAAGTTATTAAAATAAAAATAAACTATATTATCTTTTAATATATATTTTAGGAGTTGCACATGAGTTATTAAAACAAAAAGAGTTATCAGATCTATATATATGCTCAGTTAGTATGTAATTAATATTAAATTAAATTAATATACTTAAATTGCAATAAATTAAATTATTTAATTTAGGATTTCTTGATAATAGCCAATATCTTGTTTTATGTGCTAGAAAAGAACAAACAGAATTACTTTCTGAAATATTATATGTTGAAATAGATATGGCATTCAAAAGAGTTCATGGTATTACAAATGAATGGGAAATTTGTATATATGTTAATCGATATCAAAAAGGTAAATTATTTTTTATATAATTTTATTTGTTACTAATTAATAATAATATTTTAATAAACTATAAATTTTACTATATAGCATTAGTCTTTGCACGAGTTTTTACCAATTTTCAATTAGCTAAAGCCTATCAATATTTATTTGAAGATTTATTTAATATAGTTGAAAAAGATACAAATAAGAAATTCAAATTTCAGCATATTCATGGTAGCGGGCTGGGTTGTATAATTGCAGATGAGCATCAAGGACAAGCGCTTGATAAATTATATTTAATATAGATTATATTTATAATTTAATATAATAACTTTATTTTTTATTAAAACAGGTCTTGAAAAATATCTTCATTCAAAATATAGTCATTTATCAAGTGAAGAACATTTAAAGCATATTTATAAATTATGCCAAATTTATTTTAATCGGTAAGTAATTTAATAATAAAGTTTATTTATACATTATATAAATTTTATTAAATTATTTATATTATAGTAATATTCGTAATAAGGCTATTTCTAATGAGACAAAAGAATTAATATATTCTATTGTCAAATTAAATACACAAGAGGAAATTTTACATGTATTGGAAAAAATTAAAAATTCTAGTGAATCGGGAGCAGCAGGTTTTTTTTATATAATTAAATAATAATTATTAAATTAAATTATATAAATAAAGATTTAATTAAATTTAAAAATAGAATGGGTTCGTGATAAATACAAACCATGGATATTGGCTGGGCTTTCATTAGCATTCACTAAAATAGATGCTGATATTTGGAATCAAACACCAAATAACACTAATGTTAGTGAATCGACACATGCTAATATAAACCAAGATGGTCGATCACTATCTTTATTAGCAGCAATATATACAGTGCGGGACAGCAAAAAACATCCAACTTTTTTTTAAAAGCGCCAAATTTGAGAATTTATAATAATTCTGATTGGCTAATTTTCGTGTAACAAAAATTTGATTGGTTAAAATATATAAAAATGATTTTTTTTATATAATAAGCGCCAAATTTTGGTTTTTATATGTAAATTTATAAATTTTAAGCTTTAATAACTTTTTAAATTTATAATAAAAATAAAAATCACTTGTTCAAAAGTTATAAGCATTTTTATATTTATATATAAAAAAGTGGATGGTTTTTGCTGTCCTGTACTGTACTTTATTTAAAATACTATAGTAATTTTATTTAAAAATTTATAAGTATTAATTTTTTTAATTATAGAGGTGATGATTTTGATCAACGTCAATGGCATTCAGCAAGAACATACGAAAAGTATAATATACATGAATCTTATAATGATAAATCTGAATTAGCACGATTGACAAATAATTCAAAAAGAAGCCGTAAGTTAAGTTAATTTAATTTTATTAATTTTTATTTTTATATTTTAATTTAATAACTTATATAATAATTATTTAGAAAAACGAAAAAATAAAAGTAAAGAACCTGCCTCAAGAACTATATCACAAAAAAAACACAAAAACAAAGCATTGGATAAAAATACTGAAGATTTGTTTTCTATTCCAACTTCAGCTTCAACTATTATTCCTACAATGCAAGAACAAGATAACTATATTGAATGGGAAAATAAAAAACTTGAATTACGGCAAAAAAGTTTAAAAATTTTGAAGGAAGAAATTGAATTGCGCGAAAAACTTAATAGCTTAAAACAGTTGAGTAATTAATTATATAGTATAATTTAAATGTAATATTAAGTAATTTTACTAAATATTGTTTTTTTCATATAAAAAGGTAGTGCCCTTATTTAATAATATCCATGATATTATTTAAATAGTTTTTTTTTTAAAAAAAACTTAATAGGTATAAACATATATACGTATTAGTATATAATTTCAAAATGAATACTTAATTAATTTCGAAATAAATACAATAAATACTTAATTAATTTCGAAATAAATATTTCATAAATTGTATCATTTATATTTCAGTTAGTATTTTAAACCGTTATTTATATATATATTGCATTGTACGGTTATTATAATATAATACTGTACCGTACCGTACAGTACAAATTATTAGACGTACCGTAAATAATTTCTATACCCCGGTTTCATAACAACTAGCAACCGAATTTATTACAATATTCAAATGCTTTCTGGTAATTTCTTTCTACTTCAATTCCATAACAATAATAATTACTAACATCATTAATTGCAGCCGAATTTCCTAACTCAGCTGCTTTCATATAATTATCAAAAGCCTTCTTTTCGTCTTTCTCAAGACCAATACCATGTTGATAATTGTAACCAATGTACGAAGTTGTTCAGAGCCCATTTTTATTTAGAAAAAAACCTTAAAATAAATAAATACCTACATTCATTGTCCAGTGTACGATTTATGTTTAGTTAAAGTGATACAAAAGTTATATCAATTGTTAAAATCGTATTTTCGAAAATTTTTAACGTTAGTCTGCATGCATGTTTTTTAATGTAACTATTTCAAAACTTTATCAGTGAAGTCGTAGCTTATTTAAACAAAAAAATGTCTAGCTGATAATTTTGCTATAGACTTGATTAGCTAGTATTGCTTAATGACGATTCAAATTGCTCAGTAAAAAAATCTTTATCGTAAGATAAAATAAACATATTGACAGAAAAATCATCACAAAAAAAGCGATTTTATTAAATTAATGACCTGAGAATTTCACCATGTTAAATACAGGATTTATTTTGAGTCATCATAATATTCATACATACTCACAAAACTTCTTTGATAATATCATTAAGACGAACCGGTTGAAGTGAAGAAATATCTAAAGAATAAACTATTTAAAAAATTAAAAAATTTTACTTTTATATAAGTGATTTAAAAGTTTGATGCTTTCTTATTAGCAAAATATTATGACATGACGAAGATATTTGAGTGAAATTTAAATTTACGCATTAAATATTTGTAATAATATTATTAATACAATACCATCTAGATAAACACACCGAATGTTCGATCCGACATAGTTCAACTAAACTCCACAAATTTACATAATTATAAAAGATTATTAGTTGTTGTAAATTTGAAAATAAAAAACATCTAATGTGGTCTATTTATTAATTGAGAATTTCTATTTGTTTATTTTAAATGTCTCAAAGCCCTGAATGTAAACCAACTTTGGGCATTATAACAAAAATATTTCTTGTAAAATTTAGCATAGAATATAATTCATTCCAACCTTAAAACTAATCCTAACCTTAAACGTAGCTAATTATAGCCTTCTGTAAATAAAGAAATGTACATTAATGATGATTATTGCTAAATACATCTAGGTTTGTCAAAATAAATGTGATCAAGATATCGAATTATCATGTGACTCGAACTCTATTGGTTGTTACGCTAGTGTTGTAATATTGAGGGCGTTCGATTTATATTATTTTTAAATTGTAACAAATGGTGTGTTTATATTTTTACAATCATCTGTTCACAGATTGTAGCAAGAATATGTTGTAATTTTTTTTTAACAATCCCTCTGCCTTTATTGATAAATTTCAAAAAAATAATTATCCAATTGTATAGAAAAAATTCCGAGCAAATGCATCAAAATTGAACTAAAATTATCTATAGCAAAATTATCAGCTTATTTAATGAATGGGCTGATTTTATTGGTATAATTTTGGTTTTGTCGCACTAAAATACAAATATGCATGTGGACAGACGTGAAAAATTTTCTAAATTACGTTTTTGATAGACAATACGTATAAGTCAATTAATGGCTAATCAAAAATGTTACTATTGATGTTACATTTTGTAACACTTTGGCTAAACTTTAAATGACCTCCGCTACTCCAGACAATTAAATTTTGTACGCACGTACGTACTTTTTTAATGCTATATATAAATATATATATATATATTTCTTTTATAAAAAATGGACTCTAAACAACTTCATAAACTTGGTTACATGGTATTGGTGTTGAGAAAGACGATAAGAAGGCTTTTGAATATTTTATGGAAGCAGCTGAGTTAGGAAATTCGTTTGCTATGAATGATGTTTTTAATTGTTATTATTATGGAATTGGAGTAGAAAGAAATTACCAGAAAACATTTGAATATTGTAAGAGATCGGCTGATTTGGGTAATGCTGAAGCAATGAGTAATGTTGGTGCTTGTTATGAAGATGGAACGGGGGTTGATCAAGATAATAAAAAAGCATTTGAATACTATAAAAAATCCGTTAATATGGGTGCCGAGAAAGCATCGGTTAATGTTGCTCGATTTTATCGTAACGGGATCGGTACAAATAGAGATATTCAGAGTGCAAATTATTGGTACAGAAAATATAAGAGTCTTTTGAAAACTAATAAATCACCAGATAATATCAATCCTGAACTTAAGATAATATTAGACGATGATAGATTTAAATTATCTTGGATTGATTATAATGAATTAAAAATTATCATGGAAAAGGGAAAAGGAGGATTTGCAACTGTATACAGGGCAGTTTGGCATGATAGAGTTAATAATATATCGAGGAATGTTGCACTTAAAGTGATTCATGATTCAAACAAAAATGAGCAAGAATTTATCCAAGAGTTGAAGAATTTCTGTGAAATTGGTTACGAGAATCCTTCGTTCTTGAACTGTTTTGGAGTGTCAAGAAAGAATAATGGTGATTATATTATTGTTTTACACAATGCACCAAAAGGATCATTACGACAAAATCTTGTACAAGTATCACAATTAGAATGGAAAGATAAATTGAATATTTTGTATGGTATAGCTTTGGATCTCGATTCGATACATTCGCAAAAACTCGTTCACAGAGATTTACATAGCGGAAACATTTTGCAAGGAAGTAATCTACAATATGTGTATATTACTGATCTTGGACTTTCTAAAGAAGAAAAGGAAGGAAAAATTTGTGGAATTCTGCCGTACATTGCACCTGAGGTTTTGATGGGTCAATCGTACACTCAAGCATCAGATATTTATAGTCTTGGAGTTATCGCGACAGAGATCTCGACCGGACAAAGAGCATTTGATGGAATTCCGTTTAATGATGAACTTGGATTAAAAATTATTGGAGGATTAAGACCTAAATGTTTAGGACCAGATTGTTATATTAAATTAGCTATGAAGTGTATGGATAAAAAAATCAATGGACGACCTACTGTAAAAGAAATTGTTGAAATAATCACTCGATGGTTAGATGAAATGGATCAGGAAGAAGATAACGAAATCAAAAATCAAATTTTGGAAGCTGATAAAATTAAACCTGAAACGAATAAACAAATACATCCACAAGATATATATACGAGCAAGATGTATGATACGAAAAATTTTTCAGAGTATATTAGTAAGCCGATGAGTTCAATAGAAATCAGCAAATTCTCCAACTTGGATTTAAATTAAATTATATAAAATATGTAACATGCACTTAGGAAGGTGCATATATAGTATTTTTTTCTTAACAAACAAAATCATCACAATATCTAATTATCATTATACTATAGAGATAAAACATTTCTCGTTTAATCTATAATTTTAGATTCTTATCTTTTGTTCCTCTTGGGATAAGAAATCTTAATTTTAACTTTTTAATTTTTTTTTTGAATCCCTATCTCAATATCCTTTGAAATCTTTTATTTGCATTTAACATTTTATAAAATATAAATTTTGTTTTTATAAATAAAATATAAAATTTGTTTTTATAAATAAAATATAAAATTTGTTTTTATAAATAAAATATAAATTTTGTTTTTATAAAATGAGCGAGAAACAACAATTTGTAAACAGCTTAACAAAATAAATTTTTATAAGATCGTCGTTTTAGCTTTATATCTAAATTAGGTATTGGAAAGCAATGATATCAACGTATTAATTATAGGTCAAGAGTATTTTAAATTATCCATTTGCAGTTGTCGACCATACTATTCAATCCTAAAACACCAGAGTGTTTCAAGAAATGGCAAAATTATATCCTTAGAGGTTTTGTATTGGCAAATACCGAAATATAGTTTTTTCTTTTGCCAAAAAATCTTTCAAAGGGTGAAATACGAAACTGGCAAAATAAATGAAACTGATAAGAAATAGTAAAACTAATAAATGAATGTGAGAGTCGACAAAACTTACAAAAAATATTGAAATAATAATAAATGAGAATATTATTTATCATCGAAACTCCATACAAACTGGCTGTTCTAAGAGTTTTATTCTTTTTATAGGTTTAAAGATCGATATAATTAATTAATTAATTATTCGATGAAATTTGCTTATATTATCAGGCTCCGTAGTCTTGATAAATGGAATTTAAAAAAAAATGTGAATTAAAAAGATGATGTGAAAATTGTAAAAAAGAATGCAATAGGGGGTTTCAGATCATAGGAAGACTTTTGTATGATTGGCAGTTTAAATCAAATTAATTTTACATTATTTATACAGTTTAAAGTACATTTTTAAAAAAAATAAAACTACTACGAATAAATAGAAAAGAAGTATATAGAAAGTTTTATTAGGGTAAATCAAAATCCCTTTTTGCTTTAGAGAAGTTAGCTTATTAAAGATAGGTAGGTAGAATTAGGTTATCATAATGCTAACTTTTTGATTTACCCTAATAAAACATTTTATATGCTTCTTTTTTGTTTATTCGTAGTACAGTAGTTTTATTTTTTTAAAAAAGTACTTTAAACTGTATAAATATGAGGTTCAAACCTAAGGTTCAGGTTCAGTTCTGATTTCGAATTTAATTAGTGACGTATTAATTTTGTAATCAGCGATCTATAAATCTATTTACTTTTTATTTGCAAGCCTACTTATATAATAAGATATAATATACATGCTAAAAAAAGTTTGTTTATTTTACCTCCGGATAACAACAACACTTATTTTCAAAATAAATTACTCTGAAACCCCAAATGTCAGTAATTCGAACTTTATTGTTATAGATGAGGTTTTAAAGTCTGTGTTATAAATTAACCGCTCATGACCACATGAAGTTATTCGAATAACTATACTTATGTAAATAAGTACATACTTTAAAAAAAATAGAATTTGTACGTTGCTTATTTTGAAATAAATACGCCACTTATTTTATCTGAAATCGGACGCCGAATCATTAATTCTGAAACCCCTATTATTAGCATTTGACATTTATTGTACTGTTTTTTTTAAAGCTAGTTATTATTGATCTCAATAATTATGATCTCGTCAACAATATTTGACGGTTCAAAATTCATTTTTCACAACCTCTGCTTGATGCCGGTTTAGATTATTGTTTAAATTTTTAATAAAACGATTCTGTGTTATTAAAATCAAAAAATATATATAAAAAGAATTGTATTATGTTTTGTTTCAGAAGCCATAAATATTCGCCAAAGTAAATGAGTATTTGATTTTATAATATAAGACTTGTTACCTCGAATATTTCATTATTACGATTGGTGTTCTTTACCAATGCTTCTTTTTTTTCATCAGTAATATAGTTATCACATACTTCTCATAAATATTAGACATTTTATTAATTGGAACAACTGCTAACAGCGCTTAAATTATTACCAATATTATTAGGCATAAAGAAATCTATGAAATAAATTATTTTAACTCAATTTTATTATAATAAGGGGTTTTATAATTAAAAAAAAAAAAAAATAGCGTATTTCGGAAATAAATAAGAGTTTAAAAAATTTTATTTATGTATCAAAATTTTAAAATCGGGAAATGAAATGGAGTGTTTAGAGACTAAATAAGTAAAAAAGTTTTTATTATACAGATCAACAAACTATTTAATAACAAAGTACAGAGTAATAATAAAGCTTTTTGCTCAAATTACTTACTGAACTTTTGCTAACTGAACCTTCGCTCAAATTACTTATTAAACTTTTCTCAAATTACTTATTAAACTTTTCTCAAATTATTTTTATGTAACTTACTGAACCTTTCGCTCAAATTATTTACTGAATCTTTGCTCAAATTATTTATTGAACCATCGCTAAAATTACTTACTGAACCTTCACTTAAGGTATTTTTTTTATATAATTTACTAAACTTTTGCTCAAATTATTTACCGAACCTTCACTCAAATTACTTATTAAACCTTTGCTCAACTTATTTTTTTATAACATTCGCTCAAATTATTTATTGAGCTTTCGCTCAAATTACTTATTGAACCTTTGGCATGTATTAATTCGAATAGTTCGTCAATTTCTTTATCCAGAACATTAGTAATAGCCTTATTCGTGCTAGTTGAGTATTCGATCATAGGTGTAAATATTATTTTGAAGCTGTATCGATTAACAATTTATAATAAGGAATCATATAAATAAGTGTATAATTAAAAAAATAAATAGGGTTTGTACATTACTTATTTCAAAATAAACACGTCATCTTGTTTTATCATTGTTTTATTAAAATAAAATTTACAAAGTTTAACTCTGAAACCCCTTAATAGTCGGTATTAAGCTGGACATTAATACAATACAAGTCATCCAATGAGCTAACCAAAAATGTAACTATTGGTGTAACTTTTGTATCACTTTGGCTAAACATAAATGGCCTACGTTACTCTAGACAATTAAAACTTGTACTTTTTTTTAATGCATGATTTTTTTCCCCTTTAAAAAAAAATGGACTCTAAACAACTTCGTACACTTGGTTATAATTATAAATATGGTGTTGGTGTTGAGAAAGACGAAAAGAAAGCTTTTGAATATTTTATGAGAGCAGCAGAGTTAGGAAATTCGGTTGCGATGAATGATGTTAGTATTTGTTATGAATTTGGAATTGGAGTGGAAAGAAATTCCCAAAAATCATTTAAATATTGTAAGAGATCGGCTGATTTGGATAATGATCTTGGAATAAATATGGTTGGTTATTGTTATGCAACTGGGAGGGGAGTTGAACAAGATTATAATAAAGCATTTGAATACTACAAGAAATCCGCTAATATGGGTGCTAAATCAGCAATGTATAATATTGCTCGATTTTATCGAAACGGTATTGGTACAAAGAGAGATATTCAGAGTGCAAATTATTGGTACAAAAAATATAAAAGTCTTTTGAAAACTAATAAATCACCAGATCATATCAATCCTGAACTTAAAAGAATATTAGACGATAAAAGATTTAAATTATCTTGGATTGATTATAATGAGTTCAGAGATATTAGAGAAGAGGGAAAAGGAGGATTTGCAACAGTATATAGTGCAACTTGGTATGATAGAATTAATGGCATAACGAGGCATGTCGCACTTAAAGTGATTCATGAATCAAACAAAAATGAGCAAGAATTTATTCAAGAATTGAAGAATTACTGCGAAATTGGTTATGAGAATCCATCGTTCTTGAACTGTTTTGGAGTGTCAAAAAATAATAATGGTGATTATATTATTGTTATGGAAATTGCACCTAAAGGATCGTTACGACAAAATCTTGTAGAGGTATCACAATTAGAATGGAAAGATAAATT